>BFEA01000916.1:355062-369349 GCA_003427395.1 Chara braunii | reverse complement strand
GAGAGAGAGAGAGAGAGAGAGAGAGAGAGAGAGAGAGAGAGAGAGAGAGAGAGAGAAGAAACCGTGAGCTGACACTATCGGACCAAAGAAACCGCCCTTATCAACGGGCAACATGAATCCGGAAGCGGGGCGACATGCACAAAGGACGAAAAATATGGCAGTGTATCTTTTCATGTTCTGGTGGAAGATTCATTCATACGTTGGGTGGTGGAGAGCGAAGGGCCGATGAATCAGGTAAGCACGTAACGTATCTCTGGAACCTTTTTTTTTTTTTTTTGGGAGAATCTCTGAACAAATGGGACTGAATCTTCCGCTTGAACATGGAAAGATACATTGCCATATATAGGCCTCGCTGCACTACTCTGGAAATGTGCAAAACGAGAGTGAATCTTGCGCCAGAATATGGAAAGATACACCGCCAATATTTTTGTGTTGTTGTGCATGTCGAGAGTTGTGCAGCGAGCCCGTTGGTGAAAATTACCGTTGAGGTTCCAGGCTTCACTCGTGCAAAGAATTTCTGATGTTCTTCCTTTACGTTTTTTTCTTTTTATTAAAAAAACAAATTCCAGGAAAAATGGCTGTCAGTTCCGTCGTTTCCAGGAAAAAGGTTGTGTAGGTTGGAGACGGCCTTGGGGGTCCTTATCGCACGGTCATTGAGGGCAGTCCCGCCAGGCCGGCCGGCGCGTCGAGCCTTCCTATGCTCTCGGAGCCGGTACTACACTCGCCAAGCGAGACCTGCGCAGACGGCCCTGCCCTCAATGATATCGTATGTTCCAACCCATCCCCACACCCACTCACTGAACCAGCGTGAGACCCTCAGAGATGACTCACATACTCACGTACCCTGGAAGATGGGAGGGTATCGACTATGACCGACGCTCCATAGTCGCATGCAACACAGCAGGGCACCCCCGAACTCAGACCACAGCTACCACCGAGGCCGGGAGGCCATATTGCACCCAGTCGCACCTATACCCCTGTGGTAGCTGTCCCTGCTATGGAAGATCCCATTTTTGAGGCACCCCCTCCCAAAGCTAACCCTATGCCCTAACTATCTCCGCCTTGTAACCAATCAAATATTTGCAATAGCCCAGATTTTTTCAGATTTTTTCCGGTAAAGCCCCCAGGCGGCAATGGTCCCCTCAGCCGACGCGGCCCCCCACCGCGACCCCGTATTTTCTGTCAGGGCCCTCAATCCCTCGCAACGTGCACGGCTATTTTGTGCCCACACGGAACCCACCACGTGCGCGTCAACAGCGCAACCCGACAACTCCCACATCAACAGTGTGAGCCCTTCCCCCCAGGAACAGACTGCAGCCGGGAAGCGGATTTGAACCCGCAACCTTATACCACAATGCGCATTTGTAACCGGTGTCCTAACCACTCGGACTCTTGCCATCCACAGTTCCGTCGTTTTCTACTTCAGAAGTAAAAAGAAGAGATCGTTTTGAGAGATCGCGACCCTCATCATGACTGAATCTGGCCTGCAAGAACCCTACCATACAGACTGCACTTACCGTTGAGGTTCTGACAGGTTGGACGCACCGGGCGACACTCATGCAAAGAAATTCTGATTTTCTTCCCTTACATTTTTTTCTTTTTATTAAAAAAAAAAATTCCAGGAAAAACGGTTGTCAGTTCCGTCGTTTTCTRCTTCAGAAGTAATAAGAAGAGAACGYTTTGAGAGATCRCGACCCTCATCATGACTGAATCTGGCCTGCAAGAACCCTACCATACAGACTGCAATACACACAGAGTGTTACCCCGACTACAGGTTACTAAAAGCTTTCAGGCCAACGCGCGGCCTTCAAAAAAAAATTGGCTGCCCGTTTCTTATTTTACGTGAGCAGGGGGCCGGGTCTACTACCGCCCCTCACAACTTTTTTTTTTTTTTGTGACCCCCATTTTTGGAGGTGCGCCGCATGCTGTGCGCGCGCGTCGTGCAGGTAGCGCAGTGCGGCGCACGTGCGCAGTACAGCGCATCGCGATGGGCCGCAAGTATGATTCTAACCCTAATCAAGATTAACAACTAATTAATGGATTAAAGTTTTGCAAACTCTTTTTCTTTCGTTTTTTTTTTCTGTTGTAAGTTACTAGTTCTTAAGTTCGAACTTTCGGCACTTTTGCTATACTCTCGAAATTCCGAAAGTTTCGGCATTCCGTGAAATCCACGACCTCCGCAAATTTCAGAATCCCGAAAATTCCGGCATTCCTCGAAATCCGTGAAATCCGTGGATTTCGGAAATTCTGAAAATTCCGGTCATTTTGCGAATGTTGAGGGAACTGTCTAATCGGACTTAGGGTTAGTTCCTAGGAATTAGGTTATGGCAGATTTCGTTTTTTTTCATGGTAACCGCCTGGTCGTCTGGACCGGGTTCCAGACAGTCCGGTGTCTGGTGTCCGGTCCCCATGTCCGGATGGAGGCCGCTGGGGCAAAAATCAAAAAGAAAAATGGGGCGTCCCAGGACGTTTGTCGGGTCCTAGCCACCCCTCGAAAAATAACAGGGTGGTTTTAAAGTGTCGTTTCACCCCATCGGACATGGCCTAGAGGTCCAGACACAAGACACTGCAGGTTTTTGAGGTGGCGGGTTTTGCACAAGCCCGAGCAATTTCAAAGTGGCTGTTTCGACGTGGCGCCCGCCGCTGCTGCCGGTTGGGGGGGGAGAGAGAGAGAGAGAGAGAGAGAGAGAGAGCACTGACAGTGCTGCCAGTCTGAAGACTCTGACGTTCTGAATTGAACTGCAAAGTTAGAACTTCTAAGTTATATATGAAGTTATGAACTTAAAATTACTAAATCCAAAGTTCAAAGTTAATCATACTCTTTTAAAAAAAAAATTCTCTGTTTCTCTAGTCTTGTGCCTACTTTGCACTGTTTGCAACTCCGCATGTCTGCTAGTTAAATGTGCTGGTTGATTTGCTGCAAGACACGTGCTCTGCTGCCTGAACTACAGAGTGCAAAGCAGGTAAGTGCCGGCCAACACCCCCACCCAACCCCCCCCCCCCCCCCGGTTTTTTTTTTTTTGGGTCCGAACATTTTTGCACCCCGGGGACCGGTCCGGACAGTCTGCACCGGTTCAGACACTGGTACGGAAGACAGTCCGGAAGTGTCCAGTGTCCGGTGTCTGGATCCGGGGTTACCATGTTTTTTTTTAAATCGTGACTTTTTTTTCCCATTAAGTTATTTCGTAATTTTTTCTTGGGCCGTACCCTTAGAAATAGAAGTAAATTATTTCGCAATGTTCAATGCGTAATTCTTCCTACGAATTCCGTTTTCTGCAAGGAATAATTCCGAGAAATTCCTTTCTGAAAATTCCAAAATGTAACAAAAATGTTGCAATTCTTTTCTAATTCTGTTAACGAGTGAGATTCGTTTTTTCAGATTAACAAACGTTTCAAAATCCGAATTTTACCCTGTGTACTGCTTGTTATCTGATAGATGCCTCCCTAATTCTCAAATCGACAGATTAAAAAAAAAAAAAAAAAAAAAGATCTTTTTCGTTTTCATTTTTTTTTTTTGATTAGTACCCGGGATTGGAAATTGCAGTCTGGTTGTTTGCCTGTCTGCGTGTTTTCTCTCCACCCCTCTTTGTACTATGGCAAGTGCCTCGTCAGGAAGTGCCACGCCAGCAACTGCCACGTCAGGCAGTGCCACGACAGCAAGTGCCATGACAACAAGTGCCATGTCAGCAGGTGCCACGTCAGCAAGCGCCACGTCAGCAAGTACCACGTCAGCCAACACAGTAAAGCTAACCGCCACTTATGCTCCAAAGCAGCAGACACATCACAGAACGAGAAGGGCGGGCAGCCGCAGCAGAGCAGCAGCTACCCCTGCCCCTGCCCTCTGCAATGGAGGCACAGGGCAACCCCACGGTGGACAATGCTGCATCCGGCAGTCCACGCGAGGTGTGCAGTGAGAGCCCCCTGGTCCCACAGGTCCAGCAGGTGGTTCCCACTGCGACACCTGCGGGAGCCCTCGACGCTGCACCAATCCGGCAACAGGGTGAGACAATGACGGCCTTTATGGCCCGCCTATCCACCTACATGCAGCAAGTACAAGAGGAACAGCGACGTGAGGCGGCAGCAGAAGCCGCACGCCTCCACGCCATTGCACGCGATGCGGAGTAACGGCGCCGGCAGCACGCTGAAGCAGCTGCCAACCATAATCAAGCTTGACGAGATGCCACATCCGCCCTCGTGCAGCAGGAAGTCGCTCGTAACGCTGCACCCCAAGAATGGAACTTTGATTCGACGGAGACGCATACAGAACCGACTGCAGAGGAACGGACCAAGTCAGCCCTCGCCAACATCATGCACCAAGTCATCCTCACTTGCAACTGGCAATAAGTGGAGTTGGCTCGGCAGGCACGTATCATTTCCGATTACGAGGAGACTCTCAAGAGTCTCCATGCCCATCTTGAGGAACTGGAGAAGGAGGACATGCTGCACAGGCACATGGCATCCTCAAGCATCGATCCATCTATCCGCGATCTGGAGGAACGAATGGATCACCTGGTAGCGCTCATCGGCAATTTGAACAGCTTCCAGCGGCCGGCGACCATCAGCCAACAAATGGCTGCGGTACAAACTGACCTGCACCAGCTGCAGCAGCAACCACCTGGGACCTGCAACAGCATGTCGCCCAGACTCTACAAGATGCCGAAGTTCAGCATCGAGAAGTTCGATGACTACCACAAGGCGGACCCCGTGACTTGGTGGCAGGGCTTCACCAACGAGCTCTCCATTCACTTAGTCCCGGCAGAATCGAAGATCTCATCTCTTTACCTTTGCAGCACCGGTGCCAGCCAAGTGTGGCTCAACCACCTGGCACAAACTCTACACCAAGTTCACTTGGGAGGCCATGACCGAGAAATGGCGGAAGCGCTTCATCATTGACGACGCTCAAGGCAAAGGCGCGAACCAGATCTTCACCATGCACCAAGGCAGCCAGCCAACACGCGAATGGCTAACCGAGTGGCAGAAAATTGTGATAATCCCGAATCTAGATACTCCATTCGTGCATCTCCGTCGCAAAGTCTTCCAGCGGTCGGTTGACGCATTGAGCACGGCCCTTGGTGAGCGCAGCTTGTACACGGACTTTAACCAGATCTTGGACAAGGCGTGCAAAGTAATCCAATCCAATCGGTGGGCCACCGGCAAACCCAACCGAATTTAGTGGAGAAGGGCAAAGCCTTAGAAAATGTAATTGATTGGATTCCATTGGATTGGGTAAGGATTTTAAAAAAGGGACCTCAGATATTGGAAAGTGATTGGGTGGCTATAAAAGATCATCCAGGGGTATTAGGCAATGTTGTTATAGTATTGGAAAATGGGGAAGTCCTCCTTACCACATATAAATTGGACAATAATTTTAATGTTATAATCAATAATCAGAACAATATAAGTAAAAGAACAAAAGACCAGATATTCAGGGTTAGAGTATTGAAGCACAATGATAAATGGATAGTCTTTAAACCTGATACACCCATAAGTCATTTGGCTCTAGATCCTGTGAATTGAAGGTGGTCCAATACAGGAAGGAAAGGAACGAAGTATTCTTGTGCTCTCCACACGTTGTCAGTGAAATCCACTTACAGGATGCTTCGCCCAAGAATTATCTTAAAGTGTAAAGTAGAGGAAAGATGGATGAAACATCTTAATATTAATAAGGAATTATTAAGAAAGATAAAATGGTTCAGTAAGACCAAAATTAAACCTGCAAAAGTGGCTTCACTACAATGGCAAATAGAACATAGGTGTCTACCTACAAATAACTGGCTTATAGATAGGACAACATTGGAACAAAGGGGAATAGCACTTCCCTGGTGTAAATTTTGTAGGTCGGCGTTTCCATCTAAATTAATTCTTGAGACAATTGAGCATGTCTTCCTTCAATGTCCAGGGGCCATTTGGCTTTGGAGATGGTGGGACCGTATATGGTCTAATTTAGAAACACAAATCCAGTGGCCATGCGATTGGAAAACCCTTCTTCTTGAAGCCTGGTCCCCTGAGTCTATTGACGAATTCTCAAAAAATTTGTTCAGCATGGGTAGAAGAGTGGTATTATGGGTCATATGGTTAAGAAGATGTAAGTACAAAATGGAGGGAGTTCGACTAGAAGGACCAAAATTCAATGACACTTTTAAACAACAAATACAAACAGACATCATTATGAAATGGGAACAGTGCAAGGAAAAAGTACAAATCTTATCTTCACAAAAAGAAATACTTCAAAACATCCAAAGATTCAACCAATGTTGGCTAGGAGGAACCCATGGGGGAAAGATAGGGAAGGTCAAATGGGAAGGGGCAAAAAGGGGTGAAGAAGAAGAACTGAGACGGGATTATTGTCTTGCTTTTAATGATTGGACTACGACAGACCCAACGATCCCTTTACAACCAGCATCGGAGTTTCCAGACCCCTTTCCCCCCTCAACGCTAAGCTTGGTCTCAAGGACTAAGTATGGGTATGAATGAACCTGTGACCATGATAGTTCCAGCAAATCAGGATGGACAGAAAAAGTGAGAATAGTGCTAGGACCAAGATGATGCGATCTGGCGCCCCTAGGGGGTGAAGAGGCACACTTTCATGAATACTCTGATGAAGTTTTCTGAACATACTCGTTATGGGACGCTGGACCCGGTTCCCAGCTGGTGTCAATTTTATGAGGATATGGTTGTATCTAAGGGACGCTGGACCCGGTTTCTAGTAGGTGATGCTCCCCACCAATAGATGGAGCTTGTGTTGGTTTAAAAAAAAAAAAAAAAAAAAAAAAGCCCGCTTACGCAGCCAGTCGCTGCTGTCCAATTCGATGGACAAGATAATCACCAGGTGCCGACTCATGAGTCTAGTGAAGGAGACGGTGTCAACGCCCTTCCGCCATGACACAACAAGACGAAGAAGAATGCGAAATCCGCGTCAACAACGGAGGCCGAACAGCCGAATGAGCCATGGAAGAAATTTGGCCTCACAGAGGAGTAATACAAGTTCCGCTAGAAGTGGAATTGTTGCTACTGGTGCAACAGCACCAAGCACACGACGTCGCAGTGCCCCGACAAAGGCAAAGAAGACGTCCACCCACGTCAAAGATCGGGAAACTGAGCTCCACGGGAAATGAGGCGACTCCACTTCCTACTCCACCGGACACGGTTGCATTGCTAGCAACCTCCTCCACGTCCGGGGAACATACGTATGTCGCAAGTCTTCAAAAAAGTTACGAAGACTATGCTGTCCAGTTGGTCCCTCCGTTGGACCAACCTCTTCACGTGCAAGAGTCATATGCATGAGCGACTTCATCACGATCGCCAAGTGAACCAGCATCCTCGCCGACACTACTTGGGGACTCGTCGGTATGGTCTAGACTTGAGGACCTCGACCCATTGACGCCCGAGGATTTCCAATGGATGCCTCCTCCCCCATCTGGTTCCTTGCCAAAGCCTCATTGCAAATCCCTAATGGCGGAACTACGCAACTACTTGTACGTTGCAGTACCAACTCCGTTGATGGAAGACGGAGTAGCGGTTGTTGACCTTCATGAGTACATTGCAAAGATTGACAGCGAGTATGCCACACAACGGTACGACAACATCGACACACCATTACTCTACGTCCACATTCAGATTGGGAAGGCAACCTGCAGCGCCTTGATTGATTTTGGAGCTACTCACAACTACATCAGCCAAGACTTCATGACGCGCATCCGCCTTGGGCCGCGCATTCGAAGGAAGTCACAGCCCACGCAAGTCACGTTGGCCGACGGGCATACGCACAAGTCCATTGACTAGTGCGTTGACTAGGTCCCTGTGTACTTTGCCCCGCATGCACACGAGGCTGTATCCTTTGACATGCTGTACACAAAGTTCGACATGAATTTGGGCTTGTTGTGGCTGCGCAGCAAGGACCACTCGGTGAACTTCTACCGCCCCACCATTCACGTTTGTGACCGGAATGGGGTACTTGTTCCTATGTATCCCCCGCGGCCGCGGTCGCTGCGGGCTTGACCGCAGCCCGCGGTCGAGGCCGCGGGCCTGCGGTCGTGACCGCCGCGGCCGCGGTCGAGGAAGGCCCGCCGCGGGCAAGCGAGAGGAGGTGTGCGAGGTCGGGGTTCGGGATTCCAGGGGTGGGACCGAGGCCCAACACCACCCCAAAGAAAAAAATAAAAAAAAATAAAAACGGGGGGGTCCAAATTGGGGTGTATTTAGGAGGGGGTTAAAAAATAAGGGACCCCCCTTTTTCATTTTCGACGGGGCAGGCTTGGCTTTTGGGGGGTCCACTTCAACGACACATAGAGAATTTTTTTATTTTTTTTTTAACTGGGATTGTTTAGGGATTGTAGAGGGTGGGGGAGTCATTCGTTAGGAAAGGTGTTGGTGGGCGTCATTCATTGGGAGGGGATTGGGGAAGGGAGGGGGGTTGGCAGGGGTCATTCATTGGGAGAGGATTTGGGTTTATTGCCACAAGGACAATAAAATCCGAAAGCATGCTTGGCTTTTGGGGGTTCCACTTCAACAACACACAATTAATTTTATTTTATTTTTACTGCGTTCGTTTGGGGGTTTGAGAGGGTGGGGGAGTCATTCGTTGGGAAGGTGTTGGTGGGGGTCATTCATTGGGAGGTGATTGAGGGGGGGGAGGGGTGGAGCGGTGTTGGGGGGCAGAGAGTTGAGAGAGGGCTCATTGATTGAAAGGCGGTTGGCTAGGGTCATTCATTGGCTAGGGTCATTCATTGGCTAGGGTCATGGGGTTCGATAGACACAAGGACAATACAACACACACAGAAACACCAACACATGATACAAACATAGCACTGCCAAACGTGACGTGTGTATGACCAAATGACAACACAGTCAACATGGGTCCCTCCTATGCAATGAATCTCACCTCGCCAGACACCCACAGTTTTCAAGAAAACCATAACTAACGACGTTGTGGAGAAAAAAAATACTACAACCATCTCTCTCTCTCAACGAAGGACAAGTGTGAAACCAAATAACTAAGAACATGAAAGTAATGTACAAATAAAATAAAGATAATATACAAAAACATGAAAGCAAAAAACTAATCTACCCTACTACACATGTCCCTAACTCCTACTACCGCACCTGAGTATGAGTGCTCTGACGTGCTCTGCTCCCTCTCCCTACCCCTGCTCCTCTCTGGCCAGTTTGACCCCTGCCCTGTGGTGCTCTATCTCTCCCTACGGGTTCAAGGTGTGCCTGGTGTGGGCCTGCCGCGGCCGCTGCTCTCCGATGTCTCTCTCTGCGCGCAGCTGTTTCGATGGGCTCCGTCTCCGTGTCCGCCTCCTCGGCATGTGCCGTCTCCGACCTCCTCTCACACTCTCGAATGAGCTCCGCCAACTGTTGCTGCTAATCAGCAATCTGCGCCTCAAGATCATTGACCGAGACATGACATCTCGACCCCTGTGGCATATGCAAATCATCCTCGCCCGATGTGTACGGCTGTCCTTGCCGTCCTGGATGGCTGATCGGGCCGGATACACCTCCACCCTCTTGGTCCTCCTCGTCCCAACTCTATCCAATCTGAGTATATGTGCTGCTGTGTGGACACTCGGTCGTCCAGCCTCACTCGCGCCCACTGCAGGCACTCCCTCCTCCGATGGTCCTCGTGCGAGCAACCCCTGTCCTCTATCGTAGTCCCTCCTCAAACGGTCTATCTCTCGTCTGCAAGACGACCACCCCCCAAAACCGCCACCTCGATGACTCGAAGAAGATCCGCGCCCGCTGCCTTGACCACCAGTCGGTGGAAGACCTGTGGCCAACGCCGGTCCTTGATACAATGCTGGAGATAAAGAGCGTTGCGGTGGCTGCATCTGGCTGTTCGCAACCCCACCTGAGAACACTGCCGCCTGACTGTCCAAGGACTCCCGCTCGCGGATGTTAGAGGGCGATGATCCAGTCCACCTAGGGCTCATTGGTGCCCACGCGGGAGGCAAGGTCAGTCCACCGGTGTACGGGAAAGGGTCCTCCATCCCCAACCTCTCCAACTGCTCCGGATGTAAATTGGTCGGTGTGCAGTCCCCCGATTCCCCGCCATCCCACTGAGGCATCTCCCCGGAGTACCCACCAGCAGAGAAAGAGACCGGGCGGCCCGAGTCAACATGCCCGCCATCTCGCACCGACGGGGTCCTAACAATCATCGCGAGGGACATGTCGATTCGTGCACCTCGTGGAGACGACCCCTGCCTATCGGCGTCGCTCATGCAACTGTGGCCTGCGTGGACCCCTGCTCCCTCCTCAACCTGTGCTGCATCATCCTCCAAAGGCACACTGCCCTCGTCCACGATGTCCTCCTCCCCTCCATGAATCCGACCATCTGTTCCTGCCCCGCATAAGCCAACTACGACGTTGTGTACGATATTGAGTGCGGGCTCACAGTCCTCGCCGTCGTCGGAGCTGTCAGCTCGTGAGTCTGTTCCACCCGGCGCCATCGTCGGCACCGGTCTGACGCTCGATGGTATACCCGCCCCACCCGGTGCTCCAGTAGTCTCCAACTCCCTCTCTCGCCGCTGCTCGGCCTCATACTCCTCCCTGCCATCCCACCGAGGCTGAGACTGTAACCGTGCCTCCTCCTCGTGATCAAGGCGAGCGTCCCTCTCATTAACAAGCTTTGCATGCGCTCCAGTTGTCTCCAACTCCCTCTGCCTCCGCTGCTCGACCTCATACGCCTCTTTGCCCTCCCATCGAGGCATAGACTGTAACAAAGCCTCCTCCTCATGATCCAGGCGAGCGTCCCTCTCCTCAACTGTCTCCTCCCTCTCCCTGACATCTGTCCTGTACTCGACTTTGTCACCCACTCTGCATCGTAAGACAGGCGAGCCTCCATGCGAACCCGCGATGTCGAAATTGTTGGTGCGCAGGTCCGATGTCGCGGCTTGAGCGGGACCACCGTGCGAAGTAGTCCGCTCCACAAATGGTATGTCCCGAGGGAGCTGAGATGCCGAACCGCTACACTTTTCCAACCTCTTCGACCGCCTAAGCTGTTGTGACTGCTCCCTCGAGTGGTGGCTCAGATCGAACCGACGGTCCCAAAGGTGGTCATCGTCAACTGCCTCGTCATCGCCACTCGAGTCCACCCCTATAGCTCTCCTCGCGCGCGGGGGAACGTCGCGAGCAACGGCACCACGACCTTGGCCCGCTTAGGAGTCATCGAGGGGCACTACCCTGTGCCCCGCGTGCAACATCATCAGTGATGACGGACGTCTGCGGTGCATGGCCATCCGATCCACCGCCGTACGTGAAGTATACCTGCTCCGCCGTCTTGTCGGTGCCCCTCGCAATGTCCTTTGGGTCCGTCTAATTGTCCTCTCCATCCTGATCGACTGCCGAAGAACCCTCTACTGCTGCATGGGATGGGGAAGGAGGCACATGGTCGAAAGGGAGCAGAGTGGCCACCCTATCCCCGAAGACAGATGACACCTCTCATGGACGGCTTGTGCCGTCTTTGCTGAAATCCTCAATCTGCCTCCTGATCTCTTGATCGTAGACAGTGCCAGCAGGTCTCACCCCCCACACCTCAGACTCAGGATCACCGTCCTCCTCATCCTCATCCTTCTGCCGCCGATCCCTGTCGCGGTCGACGCCATCCATGATCTACGAAAGCACATACCCGCCACCCTGCTGCCTACACGAAGCCAGTTTGAGATTTGTCATAATCTCAACCAGCTGTGCCAACTTGGTGAAGCCAAGTCGGCTCCAATTTGTCGTCTGAATGCGCTCGTGGGCTGCACAATTCCTCTCCTCAGGAACGGCTGATGTGCACATGTGCATCACACGGATAGCGATGGCGCGCAACTCTGGATGGCCAGTCCCATGGGCAAACCACCATGCCGCACAATGGTGCGTCTCCTGATCGCCGTGACAATCCTCCGCCTCTGCATCCGATACCAGCCAATCACCCCAGTCTCCTCTGCGCGCATGAAATCGACACATCTGGTCACGGACAATGAGGTAATCCCTGTCTGTCAGATCACCTCCAGTCTGGGCAAGGAGAAAACGATCACACTCTTGTACAACCTCCGCATCCTCCGGCGTGGTGTGGAGGGACTCATAGTACCTCAAAGACCGTCGATGGGGGTTTAGGAGATGAGTGGCAGCGTGCGCGGGCTCCAGCAAGTGCATGAGCCGCATCTCGACCTCGCGCACGCACGGGGTCAGTAGATCAACCGGCACATCGTCCATCTTCCTCAAAAGTTGAATGAGATGTCGACTCCACTCGTAGACGATGGACATCATCATCCCTCCTCTGTCCATCCGCCTCAGTGGCTGATGGATGGGCTCCATCACATGGATCGCGAACTCCACAAGACGCCAGAACTCACCATCGTGAATCTCGACACCCACCCATCTCGCCTGGGGCAGAAGCCTCCGCTCCCACAGGATACTCGCCCAGGCGTCGTCATGCAACATCCCCTCAAGCAAGTCGCATCTCCCAACGAGACAAGTCAGCATCATGAAAACTGATGCGAAACGAGTCTCAACTGGCTGAACGAGCGAAACGCGTGGGCTCTTCCTCTTGTACAGGGCGAGAGCCGCGCCGTGCGATTTAATAAATTGCACCATCGCTCGTGCACGGATGATGGTGCCAGTGGCCCAACCCACTCGTGTCCCAATGTCTGACAACATTAAGTTGCAGACATGGGTGGAACAGGGGATCCAAGTGATGCGCCGCACAACTGGATCAGGGTATGCGGCGAGCAAACGAGCGGCTGCTGTGTAATTACTAGCGGAGTCTGTGCAGAAGGCTGTGACGTCCTTCGCAAGGAAGGACTCGATGATGGTCCTCCATCTGCGGAACACAATGGCGTCTGTCTCGGGTACAGAACCGTCGCGACATATGGTGGCATAGAGCAGGGCGCCACTTGCACCTGCAGCAAGGAAGTTCACGATGGGCCGCACATCACGCGACTTCCTACCATCCGACAAGATGATGGCGCCACTGTGAGTAAACGTCTCTCGGACCTTCCGTAGCAAAGTCCCCACCTTCGCCCTCTGCGAAGGAACTCCATCTCCGCCGATTCGCTTGAAGGGAGGAAATTGTATCCGCACTCCTCAAGGCAGCTTTGACGTTGCCTTCCGGACGTCTCTCCACGACTACCTCCTGAAGGCGTTGAAAGGAAAACCAGAGTCATAGACCCACTGCAGGAACTTGTCGACGAAGATCGACTGCTTATCCGCATCGTAGACCTTGTCGATCTTGCTTTGGCGGACCCTTTTCCCAGGCCGGGTTGCAACTTGGTCGGCCTCCCCCATTGGCCTCTTCCCCTGTCGCCTCACAGACTCCGCCCCACGTGACGTCATCACGACCTCCTCCCCTGGCAACTCCACCCCCTCGCGCTCCTCCATCTCATCCAGCACGTCCTGCACTTCGTCCCTGGGTGCAGTGGAAGGTGGCGCTCGCGAGCGTGCACCTCCTGCAACTGCTCGTGAGTCTCTGATGTCGTGCTCCTCCATGCACATGCGAATGGATCTATGATGCTGGTCAACAAATTTGTAGTCCGTGCCGTTCCAAATGTTGACGAGCACATCGAACAGGGCAACAGGGCACTTCTTCAACTGCACGAAGTGCCTCGCGACCTTGCATTGGTTCCCCTGCAACACGTGCCTGCACAAGTTGCATCGCAACTTGCGATCACCGTGCATCTTCTCCCATGTGCCCACCGGTTGCCCCTGCGTCACGTATTTCCAGACGCATGAGGCCCTCCTCAGCTTCACCATATCCGCGTCTGAAATAGGGATGAACCCGCCCCCCCCCGAACCACCTGCCCCTTCCGTCATTTTAAACAACCGTCGCCTCCCCCCGGTCTATTTGTCGATGTTGTTCCCCGATGTCGCCCCTCGAGTCATTGCAGTCCGTCGATGTCGTCCTCCCGACGTCGAAGCCCCCCCCTCCCCCTTGCACCACTATCGCGGCTCCTGATCCAACAAGTCAGGACAACGGTTCGCAGGCCCAACCCATCCCCGTTTGTGCCCCATGGTCGGGCTCGTACCCGTTGCGGTCTTGACTGCGCCCACGGCGACCAGGATGCGATTTTGCGGGGGTGGATGGCGGAGGCGAAGGCGCGGAGGGGGGACGGGTGCCGATGGCAATGGCGGCGGCTGGCAGACAACATGTCGCATTGCATATTTCCATGTTCTAGCGGTCCATTCATTCAATTTTGCTCGTCCTATCGATGATAGTAGCGTGAGGTCAGCCACGACGTTGGAGACTTACCCTCTCTCTCTCTCTCTCTCTCTCTCTCTCTCTCTCTCTCTCTCTCTCTCTCTCTCTCTC
>BFEA01000916.1:323648-340282 GCA_003427395.1 Chara braunii | reverse complement strand
CTCTCTCTCTCTCTCTCTCTCTCTCTCTCTCTCTCTCTCTCTCTCTCTCTCTCTCTCACACACACACACACACACACACACACACACAGACACACCCATTTAGGCGGGCCCCTATTTTGAGTTGTTGCTGTTCAACCGGGCCCATTCAGGCGGGCCCCTATATCGAGTTGTTGTTGTTCAGCCGGGCCCATTCAGGCGGGTTCCTATACTGAGTTGATTGTTGTTTAGCCGGGCCCATTCAGGCGGGCCCCTATATTGGGTTGGCTGCCACCAGTTTGGCTAAAGGGTCTATTGAGGTGCTGTTCTCCTTGACCCTATCGGGTTGGTTTATTTTCCTGAGTTGCTGATATCCCCCTTTATCACCAGGACACCATTGTTTGGTGTAACCACTTGTCAGGAGCATACTACCTTACTTTGCAGATTGGTCAAGCTGGCTCCTCAACATGAGACAACCCCTACATGGGGTAAGCTGGTTGAAAAGTTCTTCTATCGACACATTGGACATCAGGGCTTCGTCATTAGGGTCAATGAGTCTCCCACATCGAGATACACGTTGGTGATCACTTATCACATGAGAGATGCTGGGGAGGGAATAAAGGGGGGCCACCTATGATCGGATTGCTGACTATATCTTCCGAAGGGAGAGTTACTGGAGGGAGCACTGGTTACATGTGGTGTTTCCCCAGGTCCCCTTTGCACCAGGTGGTGCTCTCTTTGACTTTGATGGCTGTAATCCAAAACCACTGAGCAGGGGTGGCAGCAAGGAAAAGAGGCGTCAGGACAGGAGGATAAGGAGCGAGGTGGCCAGATCCGGGATACCTATCACCACTTGCTTATAGAGGTCAGAGACATACGAGTCTGACCAAGAGCCTTGCTGCGTGAGTGACGTTGACTTGGGGGGCTATTTTAACTGGGATACCCACAGGGATTGAGTACGCTTGAGTTGGAGCAGATCCAAGGCATCTTATGACATTGGTTACTGGAGTGAGACGCAGGCGGAAGGCAGCCCTACGACGGGTTGCTTACCTCTTGGCACGATACCTGCTTGAGGGTGATTGATTCAGGCATTACATGTCAGGAGGACCCAGGTCAGAGGAGGTAGTCGGCCCTTCAAGGGGGAAGGGACTAGTCCCATATCTTGAGGATGGCTACAGTCATTTGGTGGGAGCAGACTTCGTTATGCAGGCTTTTCGGAAGCCACTCTACGGAGACCGTTTTCTGGAGGTTTCTTATGATTATATCTATGGTAAGGGACGGATTGAGATCTTGATCGATGCCACTGGCAGCATTTCCCTCGCCGCGGAGCTGTACCTCCGGAGTGTCGCGTACGAGGAGATGACGAGGTGTATGGCATATATCAGCAAGATCGATCCTGCGGCATCTTTTGACATTAGCTATGTGGTCCCAGAGTCGATGGCCACTCAAGTTCTCAATGATGAGGGGGACTAGCATGTACCAGATACTGAGTCCCAGACAGTCGAGCCCACTCATGAGGGGGTACCACTCGTCGTCATTGATTGAGGCTCGTATCTTTTAGTCACTTAGATGTATTATGACGTTATTATGACTTGTCAGTGACTGCAGCCCCTCCTATGGCTGCTTTCTGCATTCTCTGTGTACTACTCTTCAATCTCGTATCTCTGGTCATGCTCTTGCAGAGTCTGGTTTCTGGTCTTTTCATCCTCTCGGTGTCATTTGATTTATAAGCATGTCTTGTAATGCATGGAATGTTTATGCATGAGATAACAAGTTGTTTATCACTCCTTATCATAACAGGTTACACTCAAGGCTACTTGTAGGACTCCTGGATAATAGGAACTCCAGTGACCTTGATTCTAACCTTTATACGGGGTCAAGTGCAGGCGATAAAACCGAACGCCTCACTCTAAGCCGTGTCGCCGCTGGCAGGAGGGATAACCCTGACTACTCGACTGTGTGACAAAGGCTGCTTTTGAATTCACTTCTAATTCTCCTAAAACTTTTCAAAATCCTGCGTGACAGCCTGCCAGTCCACCAACCCACTGTACTCGGCCCGGGGAGGGACATCGAGCCAGGCCCTGGAAACGGTGGGGGCGCGACAAAAATGGCGTCGTTGCAGGGGACTCAAAAATTTTGAGTTCCTGGGAGCGGGCCTTGGTCACAATATTCAGTGACTAGGYAGCAGTCTAACATTTTGTACAAGGTCTGGCTCAGGTCATAAAGACGTTTTCGGCTAGAGGAGCCCCGAGAGGAGGGGCCTTTTGCAGAAGTCTATCTGAATGACTCAGACCTGCAAGCAAGGGTTTTGAATTTGTCTTCTGGACCCTTCGCTTGACAAATCCATAAGTCAGAAACCAGATGATGACTGAAGAGTATAATGTCCTAGAAGCCTTAACTCGTGTCACCTGCGGTGGTGCCTTCCCTTATATGTTTGTTAAATGCATTACTTGTGTGAAAAGTACAACGACTGTGCATGTGCTTGTCTCTAGATTCCCTGACACTGATGATTATGATATTTGACCCTACATCCTAGAAAGGGTTGATCAAGACCCTAGTTTCTTTACCAACTGGGATGTCATAGTGGAGTGTGCCAAAGCTGAGAGGGATCAGTTGAGACAACAAGGGACAGAAGCGAGTTGGAGCTTACTACCTAGGATTTATGAGAAAATTCATACCCCGCCTGTACCCAAAGGATTTTGCGATGGTAGGAACTGGCAGTCAATCATCAATGCAGCATTGAGAAGGCATGGCTGGTAGGCAGCCCATGTCGACAGTAACTAGAGCGATAGAGGCACTGACCAAGATCACTGCTGGAGGTGCCTTCCCATATATCATTGAGAGGTGTGTGACTTGTGAGCACGACTGAGTGATTCTATACGTCCTTGTAGTCCGATTCCTTGATACAAATGAGTATGATGTAAGGCCGTATGTATCTGCTAGAACAAGAAAAGGGATTGACTATGAGGCGTTTTGGGTAGTTGCTGCTGAGTATATCATAGATGAAAGGTTGATGTTGAAACAACAAGGAAAGAAAGTGACATGGAGTGTCCTACCTAGAGAGTTTGAGAGATTCCCAAACCCTCCCGTGTCTACTAACTTCTGCGACGGGAAGGACTGGGGACCAATCCTCAACGCGGTATTAAGGGATCGAGTGTGGTGAGCTATGCCGATCGATGTTTATACTCCTGATGATGGAGAAAGCTTCTGCTTTGAGGTCTATCTAAACGAACAGCAAGCGACTGTCATCGGGGCTGTGAGAGGATGCGACACTATGCTAGGTAGGCAAGACGAGATTGGCATGGTAGAGCACTAACTTGAGCTTATGCGAGCGGCTGCTTTTAGAGCAATTACGGGTCAGACTAAGATTAGGCATCTGTTGGATTGCAAGAGCTCGGATGACAGAAGAGTGATGCTACATGCGAGAGACGAGACCATCCTATCTAGACAGCGTTCTGCAGACAGTCTGGCTAGAGGCGCTAGAGGCAGCCCAAGGCAATGATACTGGAGTGAGAAAACTCTATGTCAATTGTGACTGTATCCATTAGTAGAGGACAATTAAATAGAGTGATTGAAGCTGACAACCTCTTCTTTTTCTGACTACAGATAGCTTCACTGATTGGAGAGACTGGATACCTATTCTAGGAGCTATTATTGCAGTTGGCAGGGCAAAGGAGGATGATCTGGTCATAGAACTAGAGTCTCTGTTTCTTAACTCGAGCCTCAGTTCGAAGTTCGAGACGGAGCATCTTCTGAATTCTCCTCGCCTGACAATGGAAGAGAACTTGTTATGGTTGAAGGGCATGCTATTTTTCTAGGAAGTAAGCATCTTTGGGAGAAGGTTGAAGGACAGACGCTACTTGATAATAATTCTTCGGTCATTTCACGCTTAATACGGGATTTAGAGCCCTTCACAGTAGGAGGGGCGTTTCCTTATGAGATTGAGAGATACACTGTCTTAGCCATACCTGAAGCAGAGAAGAAGGTGTATGTGTTAGTAACTCGCTTCCTAGAGACCGATAAGTATGACATGCGTATATACACTCCAGTGACTAGAAAAATTTGGCGGCGGTATACTGGATGTCACGAGTGGGCACTCAGTCACGTCTGCAAATCCATCTTCTTCTTCTTCTTTCTTTTTTCATCTTCTTCTTCTTCTTCTGTTTCTTATTCTTCTTCTTTTTTGTTTTTATATTTCTTCTTCTTCTTCTTCTTTCTTCTTTATCTTCTTTTTCTTTCTTCTTTAGGTTCTTCTTCTTTCTTTATAGTTACCTTTTTATTTTCTTTTTTGTTTTTTATGAACTTGGTCGGCGTCGTCGGCCGCACAGCCACGTGGCCACTCCATTGGCCCAAAGAGAGAGAGAGAGAGAGAGAGAGAGAGAGAGAGAGAGAAAATGGTCTTTAAAACAGATGAAAGCAATCACTAGTGCAAGAGAGGAAAATGTTGAGGCAAATGCGGGAGGAAACTTGAAGGCCGATGAGATCCTTGGTCTTCTCGTTAAGCTTGGTAGCTTCGAAAAGTTAACCCTTCCTGCCCCAACAACTCAAGCACTTGTTGGAGCCGAAGAAGGTAAGGAAGAAAAAAAAAAGGAGAAGCAAAAGGAAGAGAGTGAGAGTGAGAGCGAGAGTAGTGACGATGATGACGCTAGGCGAAGAAGAAAAGAGAAGCAAACGAAGAAGCACAACCGGGATTAGAAGAAAGATAATAAGAACCGAGATTGACAAATGAGAGATGACCCCATCCGATGTTGTTATTGTGACGAGAAAGACCATAGTCTAACCCGGTGTCCGACGTTAGAGAAAGAGTTTGAAGAAGGGATTGTCAAGAAAAATGTCAATGGGCACATCTGTGGTGCCAATTGGAACAAGGTAGACTTCCAAGTCAAAGAAGGGATGCGAGCGGTAATCTTAGAAAAGGCTAAGGCCAATAAGGATAAAAAGAAGAAGGTTAGGGTTAGTGTTGTCACCTTTGATGGTATGCTACCTCCGGAGATAGTAGCTTGAGACGACAATCCTGGAAGCCAAAACCTGAATGTATCGCATATTAGTCAGAGAGAGGTTTAAGAGAAAAAGCGGGAGAAGGCTCAAAGAGAGCTGGACCAGTTGAACGATGGGACCAAGGATCTAGTGAAGGAAGGGAAAGGAAAGGAAGCTGTCGGGAAAAAAAAGAAGGTGGTCTTGAGATCCGAGGCCGAGGAGGGTGTCTCAATAGATGAAGTAGTAATGAAACTACTTGAAGAAACCGTGATCACCCTATCCTGGAAGGAGGCGGTAGCCTTGGTGCCAAAGTTTAAAGAAGAACTCAAAAAGATGGTTGAAAGGCGGAAGGTAGAAATCAATAGCCTAAGACTCTTCCCTCAGCATGTGGAAAGAGCCTCGCCATGGACCAAGTTGAGGTTTGGCAACATGTCGTGTGGCTACTTGAATATCTTCGTAAACGACGTGAGAGTTAGAGCCCTAGTGGACTCCGGGGCCGAGATGGTTCTTATGTCCTCGGCCACGATGAGATCATGAGGGTTTGGAATAAACAGAAAGGCTAATCATCAGCTTTCTAATATAGCCGGATTCCTGCCTTTGGAAGGTTTTATTGATGATTTGCCTAGTCGGATTGGAACTTTACGGGCTGAGATCCTTAGTTTTGTGGTTCCCAACTTGGATCATGACTGCATTCTCGGAACCCCTTTCCTACATAGAATGGAGGTTTGTGCGTTCTTTGGCCATGATGGACCGGTCTGGCTCTCTTTTCAGGACCCTGTCATTGGTCAAGAACAGGTTTTTTGTGATAAGTGATAGGCATCATCCTTGTCATCAACGACATGTTAATTCTCTTAACCATAAAGAATCTGACAAGTTGATTGAGGAAGTACGAGCAAAGTTGAAACAAAGTGGAATAATATACGAGAAGACAACGATTAGAGTAAATGATATTGGGAAGATGCTCAAGCTCCTGGATAAAGAGAAGGAGATTGACGATGAAAGAGAGATGAAAGGATTCAAGGAAGCTGTGAGGGCGACAAAAGTTGGCATGATGCAACTCACCTTCTCTGCAACTAGGCCTTTTTTAGGAAAATAGTCACTGGGTCCAAGAGGAAGTATAAGCGCAAGGGCGTTAAGAAGAATCCGGTGACAGTCCTGATAGAAAAAGACTATAATGAAGCATTAGAGAAGGAAAAAAAAATAATTAAAAGGTTAAGAGAGGTTGCATTAACAGGAGGAAGAATTACCCCAGAGAGGTTCAAGATAATGAAGGTAGGAGCCGATGATTTCCTTCTGCCGGCTGAGAGAGATTTCATATGTAAATTATGTCAGAAGTACAGTGAAGTCTTTTCCTTTAATGATGAGGAGAGGGGACGACTGGATATTGACATAATCAAGATGGTCAAAATTTGGACCGTTCCTCACACGCCTTGGAATGATAGAGCCATGAAATATGCTCAAAAGGAAGAAAAAAAGGTAATGAAGTACATAAACCAGAAGATCGCCTCTAACGTTGCAGAACCAGCGAATGGTGCTTATGCGAATCACTGGTTTTGTTTTTGGAAGCCGGGTGGTAGCCTGCGATGGATACAAAACTTGCAAAAGTTGAATTCGGTAACTGTTTGCGATGTAGGTAGTTTACCGAATGCGGATCTACTGGCCGAGTCTTTCGCCGGAAGGAGCATTTACTCCCTAGTAGACTTATACTCTGGTTATGACCAGTTCCCCATAGATCCTACTAGTCGACCTATGACCGCCATGCACACACCTAGAGGCCTCATACAAATGTGTCTGGTGCCTCAAGGGTGGGCGATGGGGTCGCGGTCGTCCAGCGAGACATGCTGAAGGTTATGGAGGACATATGCCCAGAGGTCACGTTCCCAAACATTGATGACAATCCGGTTAAAGGATCGAAGAAAAAGGATGAAACCTTAGTGGATGGTCGAGTTAGGCGGTTTGTGTGGGAACATGCGGAGGAAGTGGCGAAAGTACTAGAAAGGTTGGCTAAGTACAACCTAACAGCCAACGGACCAAAATCACTACTGTTCCAAAGGGAGGTAACGATGTTGGGTTTTAGGTGGTTCTTGGAAGGAAGGAGCCCTGATCCGAAGAAGGTGGATAAAATCTTGAATTGGCCTATGCCTCTAAAAATAGTTGGGGAAGTAAGGAGTTTCCTAGGGGTCTACACGTTTTGGCGGATCTTCATCCCCGGGTTTGCCAGGATAGCCGAGCCTCTTAAAGAAATGGTGCGACAAGGAGCTAGCTTAGGGTGGTCTGACCAAAGAGAGAAGGTTGCACAAATACTTCAAGATAAGTTAAAAGATGGCGGGGTCATATTAGGAGTATCCTACGTCGACGATGAAAGGGAGAGGTCATTTATCATTGAAGCTGACGGCGGCCCGATAGCATTAGGAGGAGTGCTCGTGCAACGAGATGAGAACGGTAAAGAAAGGCCATTTAGATTTGAGAGTCACACCCTTAATTCGGTTGAGAGAGGCTATATTAAGTTCAGGAAATAGCTCCTGACAATCCTGCACTGTCTCAGAGTGTTTAGACATTATGTTATGGGGCGGAGATTCATCCTAAGAATGGATTCCACGGCGGTAATCGGAGTTGTTCAGAGGCATCAACAAGTAGATGCTACGGTTAGTAGGTGGATAACTCACATATGGACGAATGATTTTGTGTTAGAAAAGGTACCTACTGAAAAGAATCGAGCTGATGAGTTAAGCCGCGTGGAATGGGGATCAATAGACGATGAATCTCTTGAGAAGGCACCCTTCATTGACGAATTCCTTATGGAGGACGATGATGAAGGGCTATCTCCTGCTCCCAATTGTTATACGGCCTCAGCCATGACAACCAGTAGAGAAGACTGCTGGGGTGAAAAGGAAGATCCCTACCTCCACTACCTCTTGATTCAAGAAGATGAGGAAGAAGGGTGGTATGGGATGGTAAAACAGGCCGTTGTTGCAGCTCATGTGCTGGCTGAGAGTTCAAGAATGGCTGAGTGTCGATTGAATGAGATAGAGGATGGGTCAGAAGATTTAGAACAGAGTAAGGATGATGAGGGAAGGTTTAAAGAGGAAGAATATGATGGAGAGTAGAAGAGGATCGGTATGGTGATGAGTAGTAATCACTTGAATGAGTTCTACCATGAGAGAACAAAGAGGACCTTTAGACTACGTAGGGGTCACCTCTTTGTAGATGTTAAGGAAGGACTACCGCCGCTGAGAATGGTGTGTGGTAGGGAAAGACAACTAGAGGTGATCGCCACGCTGCATGAAGGTCTAGCAGAGGGTCATAGGGGTGTTGATGCTACATACTATAAAGTATCTCGACTATATCACTGGGATGGTCTGAGGGATATGGTTATGAGATATTGTAAGTCATGTGAAGCCTGTCAGAAAATGTCATCTATGAGACTGATTGAACCCTTATACCCCACTGTTCTTGTTGAGCCTGGTAATGTTGTTCACCTTGATCTAATTACTATGCCACCTGGTAAGGATGAAATGAAATATATACTAAATATGAGAAATAATATGTCTGGTTATGTTGAAGCAAAAACCATCTGTAAGAAAACTTCAAAAACAGTGGCAGATTGGATCGAGGAAATCTACCTAAGGTACCCCTTCATACGTGAGTTTGTGGGTAATTAGGGATCAAAATTCAAGAACGAGATGGTCAGAAAGCTCATGTTCAGACTTAGAGTCAGAGTCAGATTTGTGACACCATATCATCCTCAGGCTAATGCACCAGTGGAAAGAGGTCACAGGACTCTAAAGGACCCTATATCAAAATGGTGTCGAGGTGATTCCAGAAGCTGGTCATCCTTCTAGAGAGCGGCTGTCTATGCTGACAATGTGACTGTCTAACGGACTATAGGTTATGCACCTGTTACACTCTGGTACGACCGGTATGCTACTTCTCCCATTGAGAACCTGGTTGAGACCTGGACCCATGAGGCGCAGAGAGAGTCATACTCCACAGAGGAGTTGCTGAGAGTGAGGATCAGGCAGATCAAGGAAGTGAATGAGGCCATAATCGAGGCCACAAAGAGGATGTCAGACAGCAGGTTATCTGACCAGACACGATGGAACAGCAAGAGGTACATCAGGAACGAACGACTTCAGGTCGGGGATATTGTACTTCTGCATGATACATCTCTCGTGACGCAGTGGACCAAGAGATTGGAGGCAAGGTGGATGAGACCTTTCTGGATCATCAGAGAGGTTGAAGGCAAGGCTTGTGAGTTAGTAGAGATAGATGAAACGAAATCCCATGGTATAGTATCCGGCTCCCGGCTCCGAAAATTCATACTCAGAGATGCAGATTTGATTCCGAGTTCGGACAAAATGATGGGGCGAGGCCCAAGAGACGTCTAGCATCAGCCTGGACATGCTGGGTCGTGGCCAGTGTGCCCTCAGCATTGGTAGGGACGTGGTCAGTGTGACTCCAACCGCGGGATCATTATGTGCTGGGATATGGCTAGTGTGCCGCCAACTTCAGACGATGATTATATGCTGGGGCGTGGACAGTGTTGCCGACAACTACAGACGATGATTATATGCTGGGACGTGGACAGTGTTGCCGCCAGCTACAGATGATGATTATATGCTGGGACGTGGACAGTGTTGCTGCCAGCTACAGACGATGATTATATGCTGGGATGTGGACAGTGTTGCTGTCAGCTATAGACAATAGGCTGGAACGTGGACAGTGTTGTCGCCAGCTACAAACGATAGGCTGGGACGTGGACAGTGTTGACGCCAGCTACAGATGATGACGATATGCTGGGACGTGGACAGTGTTGTCGCTAGCTACAGATGATGATGATATGCTGGGACATGGACAGTGTTGCCGCCAACTACTGATAATGACGATATGCTGGGACGTGGACAGTGTTGCCGTCAGCTACAGATGATGATGATATGCTGGGACGTGGACAGTGTTGCCGCCAGCTACATATGTTGATTATATGCTGGGACGTGGCCAATGTGCCACCAGCTACTGATGATGATGATGTGCTGGGACGTGGACAGAGTGCCGCCAACTATTGATGATGATTATGTGTTGGGATGTGGCCAGTGAGCCGACGGCTATAGATGACGATTATACGCTAGGACGTGGCCCCTATGCCGCCATCTGCAGCCGACAATCGGCTTGCTATGATTATGGTATGATTTCGGATGCCGGAGCTGGATACGAGAAGCCTATGATGGCTCGGCTCAATGGTGGACTCATGTGTCTGCCGGACCCAAATTGGCCCCAGTTTTGTATGAATGTAAGTTAAAATTTTAAATTCCAGTTCACTGCATTGTATCTGGCTTGTCACATGTCAGTCCTGGGATATGCCTGGGGGATTGGGAGGCAGTTCTTAGGATTTTAGTTCTTGCCTCTTATTGTATTTTATTGATCTGCATGACATTGTGGAATGAATGGTTGTGGGGTAATATGAAAATATGTTTTCTTCCTCTCATAAGTCAGCGCTCAATTCATGGGGCAACCTCCTAGTACGATAACGTAAGGAGGATTGCCTAGCATTATCTGACACAAGTTGATTGGTTATTCCTGAAAGAGGGTGGTACTTAACCTAGTGAAGTGTTCTAGTGGCAAGGGACTCAGCATTGTCGGGATGGGGTTCCTCTCCAGATGGGCCTTTGCGGTTAGGCACTGCCGAGCTCTGAAGGGATAGGTAGTCAGTCATGTGTCATAGTCGATGGAGTGATCTGTTCGATCTTATGGTCGGGGGCGAAGATCACTCAGCATTGCAGCGGTTTGGAGCTTGCTGCATTCTTCGTGATGGAAAAAGTGTTCCCACTGCAGCCGCGGGGTTCTCGCAACGGTTCACCGACGAGAATCTAACCACAGTGGCGTCCCCTGCGGTGTCAATACTTATGTCCTTCATGAAGAGGTAGAGAGTTTCAACTGCGCCTCTTGAGCAAGAGATGATTCCCTGAAGCAGGTTCTCACAGGTTTAGAGGCGAGCTCGGTTGACGGGGCGTAAGAGCTATAGTGGCTGATAGCCTCGAACCCTCGGGTGGTTAGCCATTGTCGGGTCGCCGTGTGGCGACCTGGTCCGCCTGCTAGAAAGGAAGGAGGCATCATGAGCCTCTCTCAGTCCAAATCCGACATTTTGGCTGATCAAGGTGGTAGACTCCTACTATCACTATGATCGGGGTGTCTCTAGGGAGCCGTGTCTCCAGGGGCATTCCCTTGGCATCGGGCCAAGCCAGGTATCCACTGCCCAGTTGGCAACATGGCCATTATGGCCTCCTAGCCCACTGTTGCAAAGCTTAATTGTGGACTCCCTTTGACTCACCAGCCGGGTCTGGTCGGGTGTTGGCTGGCTCCCCTCACAGTTGCAAAGAGCTGGACGTTAGTCAAGAAGTCAAGCGAGTAGACAAAAGCTCTGATGTCGACTAATGAGCTTCTGATCCATGGGTCTGAACTCATCGGAGTGAGGGCTTCATGAAGGGGTGTGCGGCTCCTCGTGAGTTGTTGTGAGCAAGGGCTCGGAGGGTGGTCGGACCGCCATGACTGGGAATCAGGACTGACTTTGCTCTACTTATCGGGTTGGGTCAGCGGAGGAGCCCACCAGGGTGAGCGGGGCCACTCTTGGAAGGCCGAAAGGTAAGACTATGAGAGTGAGTGAGGAAGGGGAGTTGGGAAGGGTCTTTAGGGGAGACCCTTTTCTCGTATTTCTTTTGGCATGACATGATCTCTGTTTTGCAGGTACCCTACAGCCAGACGAAGACAACGGGGTTTGGTATGACCCGACAGTAAGTGGCACAGAGTCAGCAGACAAAGAGAAAGGGGTTTGGTATGTTTTCCCCTTATGAGGCGGCATTTGGTCAAGATGACCCAGATGATCCTGAGTTCGATGATTAGTCCCATATCCACTCGTGGCTGGACTGTAACTGAGATGATGATGAGGATTATATTGTGCTGATGAGATGGACTGATCCGATGAGGTTGAGATAAGCAGACCAGGGCTGAGACTTGGACTGCTAGGCCAAACCTAACGATAGGGTTTGGTCTAAGATTGGGCCTGATTGTGATGATGTACGAGGTCAAACCTAATAAGGGGATTGACCTAAGACTGAGACTGATTTAATAGTGCAAAAAAACGGGAATGGTAGTATGATTGGGCTGCATGAGCGGTCATGAGATTTGCATGCGGTGACTGCACCACGCGAGCTTGATAAGACTAATCCTTCTTTGATTTTGATGGTGGCTTAGATCGGAGGTCCATGCCTTATTGAGCAAGCACTCGAGTCCTAGCGTGCGAGCACTTTGATTAGTGATATATGTTTTATATGATGCCTCTATATATCAGATAGCATACGAGGCCGCACAATTCAAGCTGGCAGACAGAAAACAGCGCAAGCATGACGCACAAGCGATGGCCAGGCGGCGCAGCCTGGTGGACGACGGGCGGTTCTGGTGCACGTGACAACGGCGGTGGCACAGGACGAGGCGGCTGTGGCAGGACGGTGAGCTGGCGAGGATGACGTTGAGCAGAAGACGAAGGATGGTATGGCGAAGGGTATGATCGAGAGGGCGGCTCGAAACGTGGAGGCGGACTGCCGTAGCGCTGCTCGTATTTATATGTATAGTACATCATTGACCTCGACGACGGCGTGCGCTCGCGCCGGTCCTCTGAGCGATGGCGCAAGCGCATTCCTTCCCATCTCTCCTCCTCCTCCTCCTCTTCGGATCTCTCCCCCTCCTACGTCAGATCGATTGGTCGATCTGACGCCTTCCCCTGTCGGCCTCCTCTCCCACGTCCAGCACCCGAGCCTCGCGTCTTTGGCGCCATGGCAAAAGCTGATTAGCTGCGCGATGATAAGCACTAGTGCGACAAGAGAACGAGCAAGTCAAGAGCGATGATAGCACAGGCGCGACGAGTGTTCGAGCAAGCAGAGATCAGCGATGGCAGCAACAACAGCAAAAGCACGATAAGCGACGCGCACTCGTTTGAGCGGATTTGAGGGTGAATGATAGAAGTGATGTGTATATATATCCCCTTATAGTAGAGGGATCCTTGTGGGGACACCAGGAATGGGGTTTGGTATGGTTGTCGGAGAGCGGCGCGCCGTGTCAACGTATAGTTGACTCGTCGCGGCCAGCCTCCGCACCATAGGGCTGCTTGTGGTCACGATCAGCAGAATGTTGACACGCTGGTTCGACCCTTTGGTCGAGTTAGCGGGCAAGATGGCACAACGGCCCAGCCCCATGGAGATCGAATCACGGCTTTTGGGCTGAACCGCCTCGTCTGCAAGGGCCAGATTAGTAGGGCCCGGTCCGAACGGTACTGAAAACGGACCAAGGGTTGGTGAGAAAAATAGAATTGACCACTTGGGACCGGACTTACTGCGTTGGGAAGAGTACGGCCCGAAATGGTCAAGGGGAATACGGGATTGGGCCCTTCTTATGATTAAGAGGGGTGTTTTATTTTCAAAACAAGGCCGACCCTTAGTACTCCAAAGTCGGGCCAGTTCAAACCCGACACTAATTTAGTACTGGTCCGTGCTATTTTTAGCGCAGGCCACGCTATTTTTAGGGCAGGCGTGAGTTATTTTTAGCGCAGGCCTTAGTTATTTTTAGCGCAGGCTCGCGCTAAATACCGCGCAGGCCCGCGCTATTTTTATCTCAAGTCCCGCGCTAATTTTAGTGCTGTCCAGTGCTAATTTTAACACGGGACTGACTGTTCGTGTCCCAAAGTCGGGACTGTCCCAGTCCCGTGCTAATTTTAGCGCAGTCCCGCGCTAATTTTAGCACAGGCCCGTGGTATTTTTAACACGGGACTGACTGTTCGTGTCCCAAAGTCGGGATTGTCCCAGTCCCGCGCTAATTTTAGTACAGGCCTGTGCTAATTTTAGCACAAGCCTGTGCTATTTTTAGCCCAAGGACTGCTGCACTTCACCCGACCACCCGGCCTCTTCACTATAAAAGAGAGGCCGTGCCACTTGAGAAAGAGAGGCCCTCACTTGCGGGAATGCAGAAATGCTGGCATAACGGCAAGGGAGGCAGACTGCTTGGGAGTGCTAAGCGAGCTAAGGAGCAGCGGCGTGCTGTCGGCGGAGAGGAGTGGGAACTACGGGCAAGAGGGAATCAAACCGAGGCAAGCAAGGGCAGAGGTAAGGAAAGGGGAGGGGCAAGGCTGGCAGGGACAGGCATCAGGGAAGTTCACCTGACCGTCTGTTTCCATGCAGCTGTTCTCCTTTCTGCCCCTCACCTTCCCTTCCTCTCTCCCTTCTCTTCTCCTTCACTCCCTCGCTCTCCTTAGCCTCCTTCCTCCCCCCCTCCTTTCTCTCCTCCTTCCCGTTCAATTACCTTACACAGGTCATGTTCATGCTCTTCTGATTCGCCAGCTGGCACAGACGTCCGCGTGCCTTAATGGGCTATTGAACCCATCCATGCAGAGTGAGTAAGCTCCCAGAGCCTGCACTCTCCYACCACTGCGAGAGCCCTCAGACTGTGSATTTGCTGACTTGAGACAGTTCGTCTGCGCAGTCACACTTTGTGACAGATCGACCTTGAGGACTTCTTCAGTGCAGTCACACTTTGTGACAGATCGACTTTGAGAGCTTCTTCTGCGCAGTCACATTGTGTGACAGATCAATTTTGAGAACTTYGTCYGCGCAGCCACTGTATATTCAAGTGATTTTGAGGGCTTTGCCCGCATGTTTTTCCTGAGTACTAAGCCGATTTTGGGATCTGCAGCGGGCATTACCGATTTTCGGACTGAGYGTSCGTGCGCACTCCGCCGTTGACATTGCCAATTTCGGAGTCTGCARCAGGTATTACTGATTTTCCAGGCTGTACGCCCGAAAACACTCCCCCATTATCATAGTCGGTTTGAGCCAGTGTTTCAGTAGACGTACACAGTAAGATTTAATTGATCAGCTTCTACTTATCCAGTCACACATATTGCGGGCAGCAGTGCCTCAGCCCTAAGAGAAGGCTGACTGGTGCACCCGGCTGCCTGTTTCATTGAGATGTGACCAGCACTTGCTTGACTGGTCACACACGCAGCAAGCGGCAGTGTCTCAGCCCTAAGTGAAGGCTGAGTGGTGCACTTGGCTGCCTTATTTATCGTTTTATGACCAGCACTTGCTTGACTGGTTACACACACAGCAGGCAGCAGTGCCTCAGCCCTAAGTGAAGGCTGAGTGGTGCACTCAGCTTCCTTCTTTATTGTTTTATGACCAGCACTTGCTTGGCTGGTCACACAAGCAGTGGGCAGCAGTGCCTCAGCCTTAACTGAAGGCTGAGCGGTGCACTCAGCTGTTAGATGCAATTATTCTACTTGATTTATGACCAGCAGTGCCTCAGCCCTAAGTGAAGGTTGAGCGGTGCACTCAGCTGTCAGATACAATTATTTTACTTGATTTATGACCAGCACTTGCTTGACTGGTCACACACGCAGCAGGCAACAGTGTCTCAGCCCTAAGTGAAGGCTGAGTGGTGCACTCAGCTGCCTTATTTACTTGATTTATGACCAGCACTTGCTTGACTGGTCACATACGCAGCAGGCAGCAGTGTCTCAGCCCTAAGTGAAGGCTGAGTGATGCACTCAGCTGCCTTATTTATTGATTTATGGCCAGCACTTGCTTGACTGGTCACACACGCAGCAGGCAGCAGTGTCTCAGCCCTAAGTGAAGGCAGAGTGGTGCACTCAGCTGCCTTATTTACTGATTTATGGCCAGCACTTGCTTGGCTGGTTACACACGCAGCGGCCAGCAGTGCCTCAGCCCTAAGTCAAGGCTGAGTGGTGCACTCAGCTGCGTGAATTATTGATATAAGACCATCACTTGCTTGGCTGGTCGCACACGCGGCAAGCTGCAGTGCCTCAGCTACAAGTGAAAGTCGAGTGATGCACTTAGCTGCAGGGCACAACATACGTCATTTTATTTTAATTGTGGGATCAACTGCTGCCCGACTGATCACCTACTTGAGGGCAGTGGTGCTCTGACCCTGAGTGAAGGTCAAGGGTGACACACCGCTGCCAATCTCACAAGTGTTTGACCGATCACACATGTTGCCGGTAACAGCACCCTGGCCGTAAGTGAAGACCGGGCGTTGCATTGAGTGAGATTTGACTTTTAGCTTCTACTTGGCTGATCACACGTCCCGACCCTAAGGCCGAGTGTTGCATTTAATAACCACGCACTGTGAGGTTTACTTTATTTTAATATCGCAGGCTGTTGACTGAAAGATTGAGCGCCCATGCACGCCCAAGCTTGATATTGTTCGCCCATGCACGCCCAGGCTAGGCGTTGTTATTTGAGTGCTCGCCCGTGCGCACCTGAGCTTGATACTATTATTTGAGTGCGCTGCCATGCGCGCCCAAGCCTGATATTATTATTTGATTGCGCGCCCACGCGCGCCCAAGCCTGGCATTGTTATTTGAGTGTGCGCCGATGCGTGCTCAAGCTTGAGATTGATATTTGAGTGCGCGCCCATGCGCGTCCAGGCTTTGTAACGCTATTTGAGTACACACCCATGCACGCCCGTGCTGGATTTTGCTTACTGAGTATGCGTCCAGGCTCCGGCAAGTCGTCTGAGTGCGCGCCCAGGCTCAGGCAAGTCGTCTGAGTGCGCGCCCAGGCTCAGGCAAGTCGTCTGAGTGTGCGCCCAGGCTCAGGCAAGTCGTTTGAGTGCGCGCCCAA
>BFEA01000916.1:283499-323568 GCA_003427395.1 Chara braunii | reverse complement strand
CCCAGGCTCAGGCAAGTCGTTTGAGTGCGCGCCCAAGCTCAGGCAAGTCGTCTGAGTGCGCGCCTAGGCTCAGGCAAGTCGTCTGAGTGCGCGCCAAGGCTCTGGCAAGTCGTCTGAGTGCGCGCCCAGGCTGAGGCAAGTCGTTCGAGTGCGCGCCCAGTCTCGGTTCGGTTGTTCGAGTGCGCGCCCAGTCTCAGTTTGGCTATTTGAGTGCGTGCCCAGTCTTAGTTTGGGTGTTTGAGTGCGCACCCAGCCTCAGTTTGGCTGTTTGAGTGCACGTCCGTGTGTGCCCAGGCCTGATATTGCTATCCGAGTGCGCGCCCATGCACGCCCGAGCTTGATAATGTTGTTTAAGTGCGCGCCCATGCGCGCCCAAGCTTGGCATTGCTGTTAGAGTGTGCGCCGATGCACGCCCAAGCTTGGCATTGGTGTTAGAATGTGTGGCCAAGCTAGATACTAATATTTAAGTGCGCGCCCATGCGCGCCCATGATCGGCATTGATGTTTTAGTGCGTGCCCATTCACGCCCATGGCCAGAATTGCCATTTGAGTATGCGCTCACGTGCGCCCATGAGCTGTATCGCTATTTGAGGGTGCGCCCATGCACGCCTATGCTCGACATTACCATTTGACTGTGTCCCCATGCGTACCCAGGCTTGAACTCGCTATTTGAGTGCGCGTCCATGCGCGCCCAAGCTTGGAACTGTGATTTGAGTGCGCGCCCATGTGCGCCCAAGCTTGGAACTGTTATTTGAGTGCGCGCCCATGCGCACCCAAGCTTAGTGTTGCCATTTGAGTGCGCGCCCATGAGCGCCCACGCTTGGTATCGTTACATGAGTGTGCCCAGGCTCGTGTAGGCTATGTGAGTGTGCGCTCTGATGTTCTGATGATTTCAGAACGCACGTCCCACCAGTATGATGGTCGGCAACGCGCGTCTTGCTAGTGCGATTAGTCTTGAGGACGCGACTGGATGTCTCTGATGGTATGACTAGCCCCAACTCCCGCTGCTTTGATTTCTTGCTGAATAGGCTCTGCAAGGACAATCATCCCCTGTGTGGACGGTATTTTTCCTGCACATATAATATCAGCGCAGTTCGGTTTGCACACCGGAGTATTTTGCAACTGGCCTCTGCATAGATATCACCTTTTTGATCAGTCATTCATAGTGACGATACCGGCAGTCACAATCCTCATATTCTAGTCCACTCGCTACAGAGATACTCATATGGTGTTGCTATGATGAGCTGCTGAGTTGCTGTTCAACCGGGTCCATTGAGGCGGGCACCTACATCGAGTTGTTGCTGTTCAGGCGGGCCCATTCAGGCGGGCCCTATTCAGGCGGGCCCCTATATCGAGTTGTTGCTGTTCAGCCGGGCCTATTCAGACGGGCCCCTATATCGAGTTGTTGCTGTTCAGCCGGGCCCATTCAGTCGGGCTCCTATACTGAGTTGATTGCTGTTCGGCCGGGCCAATTCAGGTGGGCCCCTATATTGGGTTGGTTGCCCCCAGTTTGGCTAGAGGGTCTATTGAGGCGCTGTTCTCCTTGACCCTATGAAGTTGGGTTATTTTCCTGAGTTGCAAATATCCCCCTTTATCACCAGGACACCATTGTTTGGTGTAACCACTTGTCAGGAGCATACTACCTTACTTTGCAGATTGGTCAAGCTGGCTCCTCAACATGAGACAACCCCTACATGGGGTATGCTGGTTGAAGAGTTCTGCTATCGACACATTGGACATCGGGTCTTCGTCATTAGGGCCAATGAGTCTCCCACATCAAGATACACGTTGGTGATCACTTATCACGTGAGAGATGTTGGGCAGGGAATAAAGGGGGTCCACCTATGATCGAATTGCTGACTATATCTTCCGCAGGGAGAGTTACTGGAGGGAGCACTGGTTACATGTGGTGTTTCCCAGGAGGATACCTATCACCACCTGCTTACAGAGGTCAGAGACAGACGAGTCTGACCAAGAGCCTTGCTGCGTGAGCGACGTTGACTTGGGGGACTATTTTGACTGGGATACCCACAAGGATTGAGTACGCTTGAGTTGGAGCAGATCGAGGGCATCTTATGACATTGGTTACCGGAGTGAGACGCAGGCGGAAGGCAACCCTACGACGGGTTGCTTACCTCTTGGCACGATACCTGCTTGAGGGTGATTGATTCAGGCATTACATGTCAGGAGGACCCAGGTTAGAGGAGGTAGTCGGCCCTTCAACGGGGAAGGGACCAGTCCCATATCTTGGGGATGACTACAGTCATTTGGTGGGAGCAGACTTCGTTATACAAGCTTTTCGGAAGCCACTCTACGGAGACCGTTTTCTGGAGGTTTCTTATGATTATATCTATGGCAAGGGACGGATTGAGATCTTGATCGGTGCCACTGGCAGCATTTCCCTCGCTGAGGAGTTGTACCTCCGGAGTGTCGCGGACGAGGAGATGGCGAGGTGTATGGCATATATCAACAAAATCGATCCTGCGGCATCTTTTGACATCAGCTTTGTGGTCCCGGAGTCGATAGCCACTCAGGTTCTTAATGATGAGGGGGACCAGCTTGTACCAGATACGGAGTCCCAGACAGTCGAGCCCACTCATGAGGGGGTACCACTCGTCGTCATTGATTGAGGCTTGTAACTTTTAGTCACTGAGATGTATTATGACATTATTATGACTTGTCAATGACTGCAGCCCCTCCTATGGCTGCTTTCTGCATTCTGTGTGTACTACTCTTCAGTCTCGTGCCTCTGGTCATGCTCTTGCAGAGTCTGGTTTCTGGTCGTTTCATCCTCTCAGTGTCATTTGATTTATGATGCATGTCTTGTAATGCATGGAATGTTTATGCATGAGATAACAAGTTATTTATCCCTCCTTATCATAACAGGTTACACTCAAGGCTACTTGTAGGACTCCTGGATAATAGGGACTCGGATGACCTTGATTCTAACCTTTTTACGGGGTCAGGTGCAGGCGATAAAACCGAACGCCTCACTCTAAGCCGTGTCGGCGCTGGCAGGAGGGATAACCCTGACTACTCGACTGTGCGACAAAGCCTGCTTGTGAATTCACTTCTAATTCTCCTAAAACTTTCCAAAATCCTGCGTGACAGCCTGCCAGTTCACCAACCCACTGTACTCAGTCCGGGGAGGGACATTGAGCCAGACCTTGGAAATGGTGGGGGCGCGATAGCGCGCCGATTTCCCGGGCGCGCCCCATGGCGTGGCCGAGCGGCCCAACCGAGGGCCCGTGGCTGGCCTACTCGGTCGCGCCGAGTCGGAGGCGGCTCCGACCTAGGGGGACACATAGCATGGTGGACATAGAAGACTCGGTGACAGGACGTGGTGAACTGCTCCGTTTCATCGGGACTGGCAGTGACACGCCAAAGGGAAAATTAGCAACATGGTCACCATCGTTCGAAGAAAGTGCCCGAAAGGGGGTTTCCCCACGAGTGGAAGGAATGAGGGAAAGGGTAGAAATTATGATCAAGGAGGCATTGATCAAGAAAGAATGGGTCAAGATGGAGCTACCACAAAAAAAACGGAGACATGACGACGATGCCCTGAGAGTAATGGTAGTAGAGAAAAAGACAGAGGTCGAACTAGGGGCCAACTTGCCGAGGCCAAAGGAGGTTCGAGATGAGGAGGTCGGGATAACATTGGAAGTACCGAACCTACTGCACCTCATAAAGGCTATCAGATACCATAAGGTAGGTGTGGACCCAGTCACTCTTGCGAAGTTTGAGGGAGAAGTCCGAAAACTGCCTGAATGAGAAATTGATTAGTGTCCAGCCTCGGATTGTCGAAGCACCTTGGGCAATTCTGACTGTTCATTTTTTAGGATAAAGATCCCGGAAGGAAGCATTCGCAAGAACAAACCAGTAGGGAAGAAGGCCAAGCCTGTCTCGGTCCTGCTAGAAACAACAAAGGAAGAAGCATAGAAAGAGAGGAGGAAGTGCTCCGGGTGATTAGAGAAAGAAGAACAACAGAGAGGCATCGGATACCAAATGAAGTAGCAGAGACAATGAAGATAGGGGTGGAGGGATTCCTGACAGAGCAGGAGACATGTTTGATCAAAGAAGCATGGCAAAAATTTCACCTAGCTTTTAACATGTTATTCGTTAAAATAGGACATTATATTTTAAATAGGTACTCGCAAGCTATTAATTTCATGTTAAAATCACTATATTTTGGACCTGAATGGAACTTATGATACGAGTAGTGAACCCGAAGAATGCAATTGAGAGGCCATAAATTGAATCTAAACTGGAGATTCAAGGCAATCACTTACTGATCATGATGGATTAAGTGTGGATTCCATTGCACTTCCATAAAATTTATAACTTAATCTAAGTCTTAAAAGCCGTGACGGTAATAACATGAATCGTTGGACTCTCGATTTCATCACACCTTGCTCAATTTTGTGTCAACATTGAGTCGGGCCTATTTTAGATAACATTGTGACTTGCCTTAACTTTAAGGCAATCACACGGATGATTTAAGTACTATTCTTTCATCGCACTTCGATAATTTATGCTTTCGGATTGTTTAAGTATTATGGATTTCGTCGCACTTCGATAATTTATGCTTTAAATTTATGCTCTAAGTTAAACTTAAAAGACGTAAAATTTAATGTTGTGACTTGCATAAATTGTAACTCAATCGAAGAGTAAAGTTGAAGGCTAAAGCCTTAGGCAATCACACGACAAACGAGATCATGCTTTAAGGTTAAAGTCTTAGGCAATCACACAACAAACGAGATCATGGTTTACATACTATGGATTCCATCGCACTTCGACAATTTATGTACATACTTATTAAAAGACTTGTTCGGTGTGATTTGCATAAATTGGAACTCAATCGAAGAGTAAACTTAAGGCCATTATTACATGGTAAACGAGATGGTTTAAGGATGGATTCCAACGCACTTCGATAATTTTGGACTCCATTACACTCCGACAATTTATGTTACTTAAAAGACGTAACTTACATGTCATTGTGATACATTGAAATTCACTCAGCATATGTAATGAGACACTGAACGACAGGGTTGTGAATGACCTCAGGGTCTGCATCGCACTGACTATCACTGAGCATTGAGTCATACGTGCTACAAATGATATTGTGTGAAGCAGAAACTAGAAATCGATCGATGAGTCAATACAATCACACGGTAAACAAGATGGTTTATGTATGGATTCCGACGCACTTCGACAAATAATCATAAACTGATATGACATTGTCATATCAAACTGAAATTCACGTGAATACCATGGATTCCGTCTCACTTCAAGAAACATCGTAATCATGAAAAATTAAAAGTTGAAAATTGTATCGACACGTGCAAAGAAATTACATATGCAAGATTGAAGTACGTCTAAATTAAACGCTACAAGCCAACTGTAGTCTAAATTAAACGCTACGAGCCGCAATAATCTAAACTTTATAAATCGCTATCATTCACAAAAATTAAAGTCTCTACTGACGTCCACGCATCCCATGAGAACCAAACCCGTATAAGGCATTCATTGACGACCCGAAAGCAAGGGTTTGTGGCTGTTCCTTCGTCGCCACCCTCTAGAACACCGAAATGTACTTTATTCTTACAAACCTACAATCACCTGCCAAGGACTTACCGATGGCGTCACACACACACAACATGCCACTTGCTCTACTTCATGCCACTTATGAACCTCATCAATTTGACCAACAATCTCCAAATCGGATTGTCCGTTATCGTACAAAAGGCGCAAATTCCTCATGTTGCGACCATTGATTCTAAGCTGGTTGCAAGAAACTAGCACTACAGCGTCTACCAAAGTCCGCTTTCGGTTTGAACATGCCACACACAACACTCTGCAGAAGTCAGAACTGACCACAGACACCCGTATGCAACAATACGACACATCTTTTGGACGTATTCCGGCACCACGCAGCGGATATACTTCCAAAAACGGATTGCAGGAGGCACAGTCCAACAACTCTTGTTTCAAGTCCGCAGACCACACCCGAGGTGACCTCGTAATGTTGTCCAGGCGAAGGTAAAACCGGTTATTCTCTTCCTGCCTGAGCGCGGCGCGCAGGGACGGAAGTTGTCCGACACCAATGGCATAATGAGGCACTTTGATCAGGCTTCCCCACTCCATCGTGGAAGCGAACTTGTACTCCTTATGCCATGGACATTTCCTTGCCTATCCCATTCTGCCTCGGACCACGCATCGAGAGGCTTGTCGAAGAAGGGGATGACTCTCATCCACGGGTCATTTTTGTACTCAGTTATCATCGACTCGACAATTTCGGTATGGCCTCCCGAACCACGGAATCGGCATGCACAAGGGTGAATGGGACATGCATAATCATGCTGATGGTCCATGACTCATGTCGCACTCCCTACACAAGACATGAAATGCAAACACAAATGAAAATAAAATGTGGAAATAGTAAAAAAATCGCCTTCATGATTAACTTAACTTCGGAAATTGCTGAACCATCACCAACCATCTTTAAAAATTCAACCGTGGACCGTGGACAAAATTCGCCACGCAGAATCATCGAAAAAATAATATACTCCCTTCTGAATTCTCGTTCGTCCAAACAGTTATTTTCAAAAATCTCACTCCCTCACTTTATCCGGCGGACGTGCACTCGTCGCTCTTGTCCCCTCCATCTGCACTCCCGTCACCAGAAGGACTCAGATCTAGAAGTGCAGCTTCAGCATTCAGTCGAACATTGGAAGGAATGACAAGTCTAGTCGTGAATGGTCTTGTACCTCAGACCGGTCTCTCCCAACCAAAAACGATCGAGTCAGCATCCTGCCATTGTGTCTGCTCAGTCATTTTTCATCGTTTTTCCCATGCATTCTCATACAGTTGTTCGAGCGACTTAGCTCTCCCAGTCGACACCCAATATTCCACTAGCACTTTATTATAATTCTGTGAATTATAATCAACAACCACCCGAGAAAGAGCTTTGCCCACCCAGATTGGCACACCGCTGGACAGATCATCATCGGAGGGGCGAAGGATAAAAAAAGTGCCCACGTCAACATGCACGAGGGGGTCGAAACTAGTCTTCGGGTGATTTTTTCTTCGTCCAACAAACAGGGGTTCCCTATCGTCGATGTTGACACTGCGAGAAGAAGGTTGTTGGCCGCTTTCGAGCAGCCGTGGTCGTGGCCAGAAACTTTTCTGAGGTTGTGAGGACAACCCGTTGGCGATGATCTCATCGCCATGTTTGATAACCTTCTCCCTGTAACACAAAGCTCTTTCTCTCCTACTCACCTCATGGTCATTGTAAGTGCACCACGTCGACCGCCTACTCTCCAGCAACTCGCAGAATCGAACAACACCATTTTTGTCATTCAAATAGTCATTTTGAGGAAGGGGTTGCACATGAGGCGGGTCAAACGGCCACGAAGGACCTGCATAGCTCTCATCGGGGTTTTGATTGAACCAATAAATTGGACCTTCCTCGGGCAACCATTCGTCGTCATCGCAAAACTCCTTGTACAATATGCCCAGATTATCTCCAACCATCAAAAATTTAAGCAAGTGCGGTTTCGAAATACCGGTAAATTGCGGTAATGTCTGACGCAACGCATGGATCTACTATACTAATCCAATCTTCCATCGCATCAAGGAAAATACATTTGGGAGGTTTTTTGTATGATTGCTCTATGAGCTCGAAGAACTCGTCCATAGTATAAGCGTCTATGTCTTTCAATTTATTCGAGAAAATGCTGAAAGTAGCGTCAACGTCTGTATGGGTGTGTCCCACCAGCATGAAACTTATTTCTACCTCTTCGAAAACTTTGAACTTAACCAACAGTGCAGCCATCGCACATATGTACTTGTTCTTGTTTTCCCGCCAACAGTTATCCGCTTGAATACGCAAACATCATGGCAGTGGCGTCCCGCTCCCTTGAATTTCGACAAAGGTTCTCATAACACAAGTAGCGACCGTGTTCGAATCGTGTTTGAAATACGGAAACCACGTGTATACATATATACTAGGGTCTCTACCATGTGCAACGACGCCTGTCAGATTCGTCTTCATCATCATCTCGTGCCTAAGTGCTTTCGAGTAGTTTGCCTGACTAATATGGGGGATAGTTGTTTTCTTCTGATCCATTCTGTCAATGATGAGACACAAACGCTCGTTCGGACGGACCATCGAATCAGTTTTCGCTCGACTAGTCCAATCTGTGTTCAACTTGCCTCCTTTGGTGAGCTTTCATATCCTCTCGAGCTTGTTCTCGATCTCGAGGAAGAGCAGCATATTGTATACGTTCCTTCAGCTCATGACAGACGGCGCACTTCGTGAACGTGTTAGAGTGCGCGAGGGAAACGTGAAAAAAGTGTTTCCGCCACAATTTATAAAAGTTGGACTCAGACACGACAGCGAGACCAGCGACCAGAAAGTCTGATTTGATGGACTCATAAATTGATCGCTTCGTGAAAGCAGCCGGGAGTCGAAGCTTCGGTCTGGAAACCCCACATTCATTAGCCAACTCATTCGGCATGTTATCTGCATGACACTCGATGAACGTTCTCATGCTGGCAAGCATGGCGACCATTTCACTGGTTGGCCGATATTTCCCCGTCAAGCCATGCTTGGAACGCACGTAACCATTGTCGAAACGCTTTTTGTAGCTGTAAAATGTATTACGCGAGACACCGAGTACATTGCAGTACGCCTTGACGCACATTGAACGTTCCAACTCCACAGGGCGGACACGTCTCTGTCCACCCTCATTCACTGTGAAATCCTTAATACTTTTTATCCACCACTCAGCTCGCTCTACCGGACTCTTACTGTACAGTCCTTGTCTAACCTTTCGCACTTCCTCAGGCGACACATCGTAACAACATCGAGCCTTGCAACATGCCATGCCGCGCACCATGAGTAATCTTTTTTCGGACAGCATGTTTCTCGCTTTTTTGTACTGTTCTTTCCTCCTAGCGTTCCTATTAGCCATGCTATACGTTCGTCTTTCGCTTGGCAGAGGTGCGGGAAAAATCTGCAGTATCGCCCTTCTCTCTGCATCACCCTTGTCAGACGCTTCCGACCCAGACTGACTCTGAATTGGAATCACATCATCACTTCGCACTTGCGTTGGACTCGCCCGTGCTGTGGAAAGTTCCTCCAAAGAATAGTCGGTGGCAACCAACTCCGCAGTACCAGAGCTAGCGCGAAGCAAAGGTCCTTTGGAAGAGGAATGTTGTCCAGACGAGTAATCAGTGGCCACCAACTTCTCAGTCTCGTTATCAAATGTTGTGTAAGAAGCACCCATTGGCACGCAACTGCTGTGCGCCGAAGTTGTGGGGTGCACCTCGCTAGGAAAGTGGAACTTGATCCAGAAGGCAGACAATTATTCACCCACGGACGTTGTCGCCAAATCCGTAGACACTTGGATGCAACCTTCAAAGCTCTCACGAAAAACAAGACTTCTTTTTCTGGGGAACGCTGCAGTGGACTGTTGGAACGGCGAACTGTCCGAAGAGCTCGTCGGGGCCAATTCCAGGTGTTGTAGCTGGTAATGCAAGTCGACGGCTTGTCCAGTTTCCATATCCTATTTCATGCGGCCGTTCGCCGAGCTGTCTTTGGCGCTGTCATGTAACCGTCGATGCAGCGGATGCGATTCCCGTCAGCGAAATCGATTAGACTATCCAGTGCGGATTGAACGGGTCATTCAAATTCGTCTCCATACCCTGCAAAACAGCGGAGCAAACTGTAAGCACGATTACTACAGAATTAAGGGCCAACCCCCCACCCGCAACCATCTTGGCGGTTGTTTAGCGCCGAGAGGCAAGTCCCTCAAGGCGCGTGTAAGCCGACACTTGAGTGTCGAATGAGACCCTCGACAACGCCGAGGGCCACGCGAGCATGGACAGCATATAACACGCTATCGCTTCGATGGCTTGCGAACTCATGCACGGGTAGTTGTTATGAACAAGCCTGTAATGAGGCCCACATTAATAGATGTCTACCTCGCGCTGCATGTAAGTGGTCGGTGATATTTGGTTATGGGCCGAATACTCCACGGGCCAGGCGGGAAGCTTTGTTGTTAATTTGGCGGCACATTCTTGTTTGTGTTATGCTGTCAGAAGGACGGGTCCTATCAGGAGTTAGACGTGCACAAGGAACGGTCCAACTGTCGCGAAGCAAAGAAGTCCGCCAGGATCCGAACTTGGCAGAAATCGAATCGACGGCGAACTGGTCATTAACGGGTCGTCGTGAACTGACTGCCGACCAATCCTCGTAACGAAAGCAAGGGTATGAAACTGCACATCGATTCAGAGGTTGTGTGTCTGGACTCAAAGCCTTTGCAGCCCGCGCGGCTTCGACACCGAAGCGCCTCCGCACGCGAACGACAATAATGACTGCCACCGTCAGCTACCCCTATATACCCCAATCACGGCAACAAACACGGTGAGCTTGATTGCGCACCCTCGACCGGTAGAATTTGTCCGTGTCCGAGTCAGAAGTGTTACATTCTGCGCTGATTTGGAAAGGTAAAGGTAGAACAGTGCGCAACTCCAAGATCCAGGCGGCGTGGAGAAGAAAAACACGACCATGGATGGAAGACCCCCCCTTAACCCCAATAAATCCCGGTCCGCGAAAACGAGAAGGCGATCTCCGAATTGTGCGATGGCAATGTTGACACTTGACCGCGCGAACCGCAAAGCACACCGAGGCAGAAGCATGTCGGCGACTGAACCTCACGTGTCGTGATGATTCCTTTTATCGGAGGGCAATGAAGATCAATGGCAGACCGCAAATGGACCCGGCCACTGAAGCCATCGTCAAACCCCAATAAACCCCTTTAAGGGCAATCGGCAAGACGAACACTTTTGCGCACCACCAGGCCTCCGCGAATGAAAACGCACGGGGAAGTCCAAGCCGTTGAAAATGACGGTGAGAATTACGCAGAGCCTTGAAGCTCGTTGGGATCCGAAGTTGGCGGGTGTTGGAGTAGCAACGAACCAGTTTTCGCACGGCCGGTGCCATTGGAAGGGAGCGCCAGCGGGTGCACGCAAGGAACGCTATTTTCGGGCGCACAGAAGGAAGGTCACGGCACTCTCAAGTGGTCGTCGTGCGATAGCACTCGCATAACAAAGGGCAGTGGTGGATGCACCACCACACAAATCGGCGCAGCGTGACCCCAAATTGACCCCGATAGACACCTATTCTCACCGACTTATAAGCGAGCTCGCGCGGTGCTAGTAGCAGAGCTTGTGAAACTCGTACTTCTGCGCTGCCCGGACAAGAAAAATGTAGAAATGGATGAAAGACCCCCCCCCTGCAACCCTTCCAAACCCCGATTTGGCCAATCGACAAGACGAACCCCGATTCGCGCGCTGAAAACGTCGACGCGCGATAGCGCGAACCGGAAAGAGCGCCGAAACACGAGCACGTCTGCGACAAGACTCCGCGCACCACAACGGTCCAAACCCTTAGGGGGCAACAAAGATCGACGGCAGACCGATAACGGACACGTTTGCTGTCACCGACGGGAACCCCCGTAAACCCCTACAAGGGCATTCCAGACGGCGAGGAATTTTGCGCACCAATACTCCTCCCGCAATCAACTCGAACGCAAAGGTCTACGCCTCATGCGAAGGACGGTTAGATTCCCGCGGACCCTCAAAGTCCACCGGGATCCGAACTTGGCGGATGCGAGTGCAGCGATTAACAAGTTTTCGCGCGGCTGCAGCTATTGGAACGGGTGGTTGGCGTTTGCACAGAAGCAGGCGATGCTTGGGCGCACCCCCCATAAACCCCTACAAGCCATTTCTTGAAGCGAACATTTTGCGCACCCCAGGGCCTCCGACTACCAGAACATGTCGGGATCGACGACAGACCGACAACAGACACGTCTGCTGTCACCGACGATAACCCCCACAAACCCCTACAAGGGCATTCCAGACGGCGAGGAATTTTGCGCACCAATACTCCTCCCGCAATCAACTTGCACGCAAAGGTCCACGCCTCATGCAAAGGACGGTTAGATTCCCGCGGATCCTCAAAGTCCGTCGGGATCCGAACTTGGCAGATGCGAGTGCAGCGAGTAACAGGTTTTCGCACGGCTGCTGCTATTGGAACGGGTGGTTGGCGATTGCACAGAAGCAGGCGATGCTTGGGCGCACCCCCCATAAACCCCTATAAGCCATTTCTTGAAGCGAGCATTTTGCGCACCCCAGGGCCTCCAACCACCAGAACACGTCGGGATCGACGGCAGACCGATAACGGACACGTCTGTTGTCACCGACGGCAACCCACAAAAACCCCTACAAGGGCATTCCAGACGGCGAGGAATTTTGTGCACCAATACTCCTCCTGCAAGCAACTTGCACGCAAAGGTCCACGCCTCATGCGAAGGACGGTTACATTCCCGCAGATCCTCAAAGTCCGCCGGGATCCGAACTTGGCGGATGCGAGTGCAGCGAGTAATAGGTTTCCGCGCAGTTGCAGTTATTGGAACGGGTGGTTGGCGTTTGCACAGAAGCAGGCGATGCTTGGCCGCACCCCCCATAAACCCCTACAAGCCATTTCTTGAAGCGAGAATTTTGTGCACCCCAGGGCCTCCGACTACCAGAACACGTCGGATAGTCCAGGATCTTCAATGGGGCGGTTAGATTTGCGCGGAACCCCGAAGTCCGGCGGGATCCGAACTTGGGTTGTAGAAGGTGACATCACCACAGCCTGGCGGTTGCCTCAGAAGGATATTCCAGGAACTCTTTCAGAAGAAATTGCTTGTAGGAAATTTTTGACTGTAGTCCGAACATCCCAAAGTGTTGGATATGCTCTTACGGTCTTGCGAAGAGGAAAGAAAGCGTCAGACGCGCTTCGTGTCATTGGGTGCGCCCGCAATGGAAGCGCACGGCGTTAGCTATGTCACTGCCCGAGCGCAAGTCTACATGATAACGCCGACAACCACCTGAGCAGCTCACCACATCGCAAGCGTCAACATGCGAAGTTCGTCGGGATCCGAACTTCGTGTTGCGGCCCTCGCACGGTGGCGACTGGCAGGGTGTTCGGAGCTATCGACTCCACCCCCGTGAACTGAAAGTGCTGTCCGACAGTACTGACTCGTGCGGGCAAGTGGGGGCGCCGTTGCAACTGCGAGCGCGTAACCAGAAAGGGCGAGTCGCGCACGGAAAGGGAAGTCCGCATCCCGACGAAGCACAACAATCATGTGGTGTGTTGTCATGTGCGCGTGCTCTCCCCCATGGCCACGCGATGGAAACACCATGACACTTCACAGTAGCAGAGACCAGTATCGCGGAGGGGACCACGTTGTTCATTGCTTAACAAGGCCATCGACTCGTGTTGGGGTGTTCTCCACGAAACAAGCGGTGATCACGCCGAACAAACGGCATCGTCATTGTAGCGACTGGCGATGTCGTTCTCCATCGCGCGCACACCACTTGTGCATTCTCTGGCCGCGAGCCTGCGGATGTCGCGCGCACATTCCTGTCGCTGGTTGCAAGGAGTGATGCAGCGCATCGCTCAGGACCAGCTCCAGGAGCTCGCACTCAACATCGGTGGGCTCTCAGACGGATCATCTGCACGTTGTGTGTGCGGGATCGAGACGACACCAGCTGCCCTTGTGTCGTGGTCTCTTCGGCGACTTAGGCACATGTTCAGTGGCAAGAACCTGAACACGGATGGACGACGTCTTCCCCGTGTTGGACACAAACCGTCTTAATCGTAAGAGACAGCCACTGCACGCCAGGTGGATGATCGAGAACCGCGCACACATCCGTGTCGTGCTCGCACAAATGCCCCCCCCGGCGACGTACACAAACCAACATTCGATCATTCGCAGTTCAACGCATCACCTTTCTCTCACACAGAGGGGGGGCAACTGTGCGAGCACGACAGGGATCTGTGCGTGGTTCTCCATCATCCTCCTGGCTTGCAATGGCTGTCCCTTACGCTGAATGGGGATGGTGTTCAACAACGGGAGGATATTGTCGATCCGTGTTGAGGTTCTCGTCACTGAAGATGTGGCTCTATCGCTGAATAGACCACATGTCAACACAAGGGCAGCTGGTGTCGTCTAGATCCCGCGCACACATCTGCGCGGGGGTGGTGCACATCGAAAGGGACAAGCAATGAAGTCATGAAAGGAATGAACGAGCGAGAATGAACACACACCAAGAAAACGAATCACAGAAAAGGAATGAACGAGCGAGAGTGAACAGACGACAAGAAGGTCTGAACGAGTGACACAATGTGCCCCAAAGCGGGAATGGAGGGATGGATGCCGCGAACGCGAATCCCGGCACGGCGACATCAGTACCCGCCACCCGCTACACGTGGCACGATGCAGCGCGTCTTGCTTCGACATCCCGTCTCTGCGTTCCGTGTCAACGCGTGTCCGCCGTCGTCTGGGCTTCGCCCTCGTGACATGGCCGAGCGCGCCGTTCAAGGTACAGTGTTGTTCTGTCTGCCCACGTGTCCTCCATCGACTACAACTGCTGGCGTTGGCGTTGAGGTACATGCTTGTATTCGCATTCAGTCGACTGACGCGATGGCGGGAGGTAATCCAGACGCCCGCTCTCGGAGACACGTGGTGAGATAGCGGATCGACGCAGGCGATGGAAGACGTCGTGGACGTGACGGCGAGCGGATCAGCTCGTCGGCCAGGAGACGCAAATGGGCAGCGCCAGACCCCAGGCAGGTGCTCATCTGGCATCGCAACCCACGCCAGGTTCGAAGATGCACGTCGGCCGCCCACGCAGGAAGTGGCACAGACGCCATGCTAGAAGACGCACGATGGTCGTCCGATCCGCAAATCGGATGGCCAGAATGCAACTTCGCAATGTGCACTGCGAAAACCCCCCCCCCCCCCCCCCCGGCACAAACCGGAAAATACAAACCGCCCCCCGCGCGGCCTGAGAACCCCTTGAGCGGGGCCCACGAACGCGACGACACGAACGTAAGGGGCCAGGAACAAGGGCCATTTTTCATGACGCCCGGGAAGGGCCTGTTCGCAGGAACGTTTTTGCCATGTCCTGCGCACCAGGTCCCCCTAGCGGGAAATTTGACGTGTAGCCACCGTTCGATGCGCAGACCGAACAGTCGTGCGGCGTTAAACGGACCCTGCACGACGCTCCGAAATGGAAGACCTGAAGGGGACCCGAGAGTGCCGACACCCGCGCGCCTACAAATACAAGCGGTGCCCGGGGCATAAACGCCGCGTTCTGCGTTTTTGTTGGGGAGATGCTGCCGGACGGACGCCTCGCACCACCACTGTCGTCAACACCATCGCCCCGCACAGCTGGAGCGTCATAGCTGGCAAAGCGAACGGACACCCGTTCTAAACCGTGCTCGCTTCCGTTGCTTCGACGCATCTCCCTCCACTTCCCGAGTTGCTGTCCACGTCATCTTCGACGTCGCGTGTCGACATCCCGTCGATGCTGCAGGGATCTGTTCAGGATAAGTGCGTCCGCCTCTCCACGCAATACCATCGCAAACACAAAGCGCACGGCAAAAGGTCGGCGCAGTGTTGTCTTGATCAACGCCGGGATCCACACGCATCTCCACTCGACAGTCTCACACGGTGAGTGCGCACGCAGCCGGGACGTGTGTGTTTCTGTGTGCGCTTGTGGGTGAGTTTTGTGCTGACATGTCCGCGCAGATTGAACGAGTGTGTGTTTGCATGTGCGCGGGCGGTTGTGTGTGTGTGTGTGTGACTGTGAGAGGTTGTTTGTCTGTGCGTCTCGTGTGCGCTTACGTGAGTGTGTTCGAGTGTTTTTTTTTTTGTGTTTGTGTACGTAGTGCACTACACACGTGCAAGGAAGTGTTGTGCGTGTCTGTACGTGAGGGGCGTGTGTGTGTGCGTGGCGTGTGTGCATGTGTGTGTGTGTGTGTGTGTGTGTGTGTGTGCGTGTGTCTGTTTGTGTGCGTGTGTGTGTTGTTGCGCTAATTGAACGCGCAGAGGTTGTCGCGACGGTGTGCGGTCATGGATGAATGATATGGTTTGCATTCCGAGTGTGCTCCTGCTGTGTTCGGGCGTTGAGCGATGTGTGCGCAAAATATCCGGCGATCGCGTACGTTCTAACGCACAACTGTAATCTGGTGTGCGGATCTCGTGTGGTCCTGTTGTATCAAACTGATGAATGGAGAAACACTTGATCGAGCGCGTGGTGATTATGTTTCGTGACTGGCCACAACTCGCTCGATCGTAGCTTTCGACATTCATCAGTTCATCAGATCCCGAGCACTGACCACACTCCATTGTTCCTGTTTGCTGTTCCAATGTCATAGCCGTCGATCTGCCCAATTAATGACTAATCGAAAAACACGGCGACAGAGATACAATAGATGGATGGATAGATAATATTCATTGATTATAGATAGTCTAGACTATCTATAATCAATGAATATTATCTATCTATTATATCTTCGTTTTCGTTTTACTGATGAACACAATAGGGAATGAAAATATCTCCAAGAATATTGCAATAAAGAGTATATAAGTAGACATCGAACGCATCCAATCGACCAATCGCGGAGCACGAGCAGATTACTCTCGACATTGTCACCGCGTGTTTCGATTGGTCATCCATTGGGCAGATCGGCGGCTACGACGTTGGGGCAGCAAACAGGATCAATCGAGTGTGGGCAGTTCTCATGAGCTGATTAACTGATCAATCGGGTGTGGGCAGTTCTCATCGGATCTTTCTCCATTCATCAGTTTAATCATCCACACGTGAGCGGTCGGTGATTGTGAGTGTCGCCCCAACGTTATCACCTCGTGTGTGTTTGTGTGTGCGTGCGCGAGCGTGAGCTCCTGCTGTGTTCAACAAGTCTTTCACGGAAGCTCCGATCTAGCACGTGGTGACATCGGCGAGACCACACACGCGATGAACAAGCCCATCACGATTGATGTTGTGTGATGTCGCAATGATACCGCCCCTGGTCTGCCCAATGGATGATTAATCAAAGCACGAGGTGATATTGTCGGGATAGTAGACGCATCCAATCGACCAACCGCCAAACACGAACAGAGAGCTCGTGATCGGTCGATTGATCGTGTGTGTTGTCCCAACGTTGTCACCGTGCGTGCGTTCCGCTCGTCTCAATGGTAACATCAAAACACACGTGGCAGCACCCTCCGCGCGATCAATCAACTGGGCGGCGAGCGACCGATCCATCAAACTCTTTGATGTACCCCGACCGAACAGTAGACTGGTCAGGAGATCTGCCAGGACCAACATGACTGAACGACTGCTCGGTTGGCGGTTGGACGACCAGTTGATCTACCAGTCCACCAACAATAATTCGATCCTGGCAGATCTCCTGACCAATCGAAACACACGTGGCGATGTGCGTGTGTCTGTGTATGTGTGTGTGCGTGTGTGTGCTGCGTCTTCACTTTGACCTATTTTGTGTTCCAGTCGTTTCATTCGGGTGTGGTTCGTGGCATCACCCTTTGCGAGATCGCTCAACTGGCCGATCCATCGAACTGGTTGACAGCCTTGGACCGAACAGTCGATCGGTCAGGAGATCGGGCAGGAGCAATTGATTGATCGACTGCTCGGTTGGCGGTTGGTCGACTGGTTGATTGATCGGCCGCTCGCCGACCATCTCATCGATATGTCAGCCGAGTGATTCTCTTTTCTCGCCCCGATTGCACTACATTCGACCAGCGGACAAATCCATTGGTCGTACACAACTCGCAAGGTAATTGATGAAGCTCACGATCGAAACCCGTGAACGAACAAAAAGGTCGATCCCTGTTCGCGAATGAACAAAAAGCACTTCGTGACAACCTCGTTGCACATCGAACGTTGTTGGCCATCAAACCTTGTCGGCCATCGAACCTTGTTGGCCATCGAACCTGGAGCCTCATCAAACCTCGGCGGGCATAGAAATTTGGCGGACATCGAACGCGACCGGACGTCGAACCTCGTCGCTTATCGAAACTTGATGGTCATCCAACGACGAATGTGGAGCAGCCACCACAACCCTCGTCGTCGACACAGTCCTCGAAATCGAAACGAGGTCGTGACAATCCGCCATCACGACCTTGGCTATACCAACCGAACTGATCGCGCAATTGGACACCGGAAGAAGTTCGGTTTCCGGCGATGTTGGCATTTTCTCCTGGCCCAATAATGCGCCCGTCGAATCGCACACCCACCCAAACATGTCGATATGCGCATGCGCATCAAGGGACCGATGTCTTTCGGTCGGATAAACGAAGTCTGCCGGAATCCGAACTTCTTCCGCCGACCGATTTCGTGACATGCCAAGTGCGAAGGCAGACATGGCCAACGACCGTGTTCCGATGGCCAGTTGCGACAACACGTGAACCTCTGATGCGGGCGAACTTGTGCATTTGTTCCAACACGCCGTGCAACCCCTGCGGGCAACCACAGCGGGGGACCTGCGGACATGTGAAGTCCGTCGGGATCCGAACTTCAAGAAAGTACGGGAAGGCGAGTTTGATAGACATCTGTGTCTCTCCCACGTAATCTCGCCAAGTACGGATCCCGACGGACTTCGGGTTCCCGCCTTTCGTAAGACCCAACACACGGTGCGACCCCAGCGGGCAACCACAGCGGTGGACCTGTGAAAATGTGAAGTCCGTCGGGATCCGAACTTCAAGAAAGAATGGGAAGGCGAGTTTGATAGACAGCTGTGTCTCTCCCACCGCATTTCACCAAGTACGGATCCCGGCGAACTTCAGGTTCCCGCCTTTCGTAAGACCGAACATGCGGTGCAACCCCAGTGCACAACCGCAGCGAGGGACCTGTGAAAATGTGAAGTCCGCCATGATCCGAACTTCAAGAAAACATGGGATGGCGAGTTTGATAGACAACTTTGTCTCTCCCTCAAAATCTCGTCAAGTTCGGATCCCGACGAACTTCAGGTTCCCGGCTTTCGTAAGACATGTTTGCGGCTCGTCTGCTGATCCTAACTGCGCGTGCACGGTTCCTCGCACAATCGACAAGTTCGGATTCCGGCGAACTGCGGATTCATGAAAATGCGTCGTCCATCGGGATCCGAACTTCTCGCGTACGGTTCCTCTACAATCGTCAAGTTCGGGCCCTGGCGCACTTCGCTATCCGCATGGTGAGGGTTCTGACTGCGGGCTTTCTGGCGCGCGGTGGATTGCCACAACTTCGGATTCGTGAAAATGCGAAGTTCTCCGGGATCCGAAGTTCAAGTATGTTTGGGACGACAAGTGGGAGAGACAGCTTTGTCTCTCCCACGCAGATTCGCAAAGTTCTGATCACGGTGAACATTGTGTTCCCGCCATTGGCAGGACATGTTAGCGGCTCGCCTGCCGGCCCGTGGATGTGACAAGAACACCAAGTCTGATGGAGTCCGGACTTCACGGTATTCCGAAACGGGTCTTCGAACGTACACTTCCTCTAGGAGCAGAGGTCACAGAAAGCGAAACTGGACAGCATGACAACGACGAATGATCACGTCGTCGTAGACCTCTCCTTTTTGGCCAGCATGAACCATCTTTCTTTCGTCAAGCTGCTGGAAGGGAAGTGGGTGAGGAGGAGTCAACAAAAGAAAAGCTTCCCCGTCGGGAACAATTTGTACACGGAAGATGACCGGATGTACATACTCTTCAAAGGCGACGATTTGCGCGCTAACACGTCCATCGTCTACGAGGGGAAACTGTCCGCAGGTGCCGCTGCTGCAGTGCGGCTACCACAGAAGGTTACGCAAACGGATGTGTCTGACATCCCGTTCAACCCTTGCGACCGGTCGCATACCTCGCCTGCACGTCGGGGCAGTGTGTACGGGGACATGGAACGCAACCCCGCGCAATTCGTTAGTCTTCTCGAATCCGTCACCAAGAAGGGGGAGGGTGTCGTCTTCCTCGGGAAGCCACTCGTGTGATCAGTGTGGGAAGTACTGAAGGCAGGACGGCACGTCATCGCGATGGAAGGGAACTCCGAGCTCTTGCAATTTACAATTGATCTCGTCAGAAGCGAGGTCAATTCGGGTGCCCACAATTGCGAGTTCATGGTCGTCACCGAGACTCGGGCTCGCGCGTGGAACAACAAAAAGGACATGTGGTTCAAGTTGAGTGCGAGGAAACGGAACAAGATATACGACTTCTTGTTCCTGCAAACGCGGCCGAAGAAAGACACTGACGCCGAGTACGTGCGCCGCAAGGACCACATATTCACGTTGCTCGACAACTACCACGACGCCTGAACGCGGAGACCTTCCTCGAGAGGTTGCAGTCCCTGTAGTTCGTGGAGTTAGAGGAGGAGTTGACGTTCGGCAGTTACTCCTCCTTGATCTCCACGGAAGACGAGGAGACCACCGACATCGAGTTCGACGCGACCGCGGACGAGGAGGGCAGCGACACAGAAAGCCTCGACCTGCAGTACGACCCACATCCCGCGCAGCACGCTACAGGGTCGTCCTTGGCAGGCCCGTCAACAAGCCCGGCATCCCTCGTGTCACCGATGGCGAAACTGGCGCCTGGTAATACCCCGATGAAGTTGCTGCAGAGACTGCAGGCTCTGGCCTCCGGCCATCGCTCACTGCATCCCGGGTCTGACATCCCGCCCGATCATCTGTCTTGGAAGGATGCCAACATTCACTTCCTGCCTGAGCCTCAAAGTCGTTCCACTGAGGCGGACTGGGGCCATGACATGATTTGGCATCCAGGAGTCATCCAGGCGGCGATCCAAAAGGGTGAGTGGATCGTGGCCGTCGCTGTCCCGGACGGAGGATGGGTGCCCCCCCCTCGCGGGTCGAAGTCTGACTTCCTCGACGTCGCTAGAATTGCGGTCTTCCAGAAAGTGAGGGCCGAGAATGACTCTTTTGCACCCGAAGACGTGTCCGTCATTTCCACAGTCGGGCGATTGTACGCCGAACTTCAGGACAAGTGCTGGTTGGAGCTGACGGAGGACTACTACGACCTCGATACGAGCCCCTCGAAGGGAAGGGTGGACTGGAAAATCCCCCCTCCCAGTGGGACGCATGTAAGTACAGGGTCCCGGGGACCGGACGGTGGGGAGAACGAGGGCGACAAGGCTGGGGATGGCAAAGGAGTCCCGCCTGGTTCGAAGGGCGGGTCTCACGGCGACACCACGACAGTGGAAGGGGAGGCCTTCGGGCGTCAGCAGTATACCGTTCCCGATCCGGAAGGCTCGGAATAGTCAGCGAACGTGCCCACTTCATCCGCCGGCTCGGTGATGGCGGCCTTGGTTGCTCTCCGTGCCGGCTCGGTCGAAACGTTCAAGTCCGCCGGGATCCGAACTTCAATGCCTGCAGAGCGCACAAAGAGGACGGACGTGCAAAGCTGGTCAGGAGCGGGGGTGGCGAGTCGTGATCCCAAAATAGACAGCAGTGCGGTGAGGGACGGGAATGCGCCGCCTGAGGGGGATCGACAACCGCTTCGGTCGGAGCGAGAGGGTACGTGTGGAGGGCCCGGCGACAGGGAGACGGCGAAGTTCGCCGGGATCCGAACTTCTTCAGGTAAGGGGGGCCAACCAAAGATTGTGGTGCCGGCGAGAGGGGCTGCGTGCGGCGGGCGGGAAGGGCATTCGTCGGAATTCGACACGGGTTCGGGCGAAGTGGCTGGATTGCATGCAAGGGAAGAAGGCAAGGTGATGGACAAAGAGAAGGAAGGGGAGGAAGAAGATAAAGGGGAGGAATTGGAGGAAGGAGACAAAGGGGAGGAATTGGAGGAAGGAGGGGATGAAGGGGAGGAAAAAGAGGAGGAAGGGGAGGAAGGAGAGGAAGGGGAAGAAACGGAGTTGGCTGGGTTGCTAGGAGGGAAGGAGGGGGAAAAAGGGGAACTCGATACTGAAAACGATGAACGGACGTTCGGCGACGACGATGACAGATCTGGGGAGTCGTCTGACGGATTCAGGCAGCTGTACGGAGAATATCGCGAGGAAGACGACGACGACGATGAGACGGCAATGGATATGGAGACACAGGTGGTCACAAGCCTTTCGGCAGAACGTGATGACTATGAGGTCCAAGCAATGACGTCTGCCGCCGATCTCCAACACCGGTTCAACGAAGCTCGTGTTGCAGTCAACCTGACTAAACCGACTATACGTATTGACGTCGAAGAAGTTATCGACGGCGTCCTGGGCGACCACCACATGTCCGCGCAGCCGTCCTCGACGCCTGGTGTCGACGACCCTCTCGACGTCAAACCTTCCGCGGGATTTGTCATGGCTTTCTCGCCGACGAACTATCCGATGCTGTCGCCGACCATCGCCAGCGGAGGAGAAGGCGAGATGGGGAGACACCAAGATGTCACGTCCCCGAAAAAAACTGCCACCGACAGTCGAGCTCTCGATGTGATGGCCTTGCCCGCACCAACTTCACCGATTAAGGAGCAGAGAGACAAACCAGCTGGTAAGCAGTGACAAACGCCACTCTGTCTGCGCGCCAGTGACCGCAGTGTCTGTCGATGCGGGGAGTTCCTGATGCCGGCATGCTACAGCCACCACTCCTTCAAACTTCCAAGTACATGTGAACGACCATCCTGTGAGTCGGCCAGGTCACTGGTCGTGTGCAGGGCATACGAGACAAAAACATGTGTGTTTTTGTTGAAGCGTTCCCTCACATAATGAAAGGATGGTGTTTCTTTTTCGGAATAAGTGGTGGTTTTAGTCCGCTGGGATCCGCACTGCCAAGGCCGCTGCGTAATGCGGTTACTCTTTTTGTGCCTCAATTGGGAAAATTCCGTCGGGATCCTGACTTCGGAAATGTTTGGCCTCCGCGTTTGTGGCTTGTTGAGGTTTTCCCTTCTAAAGGGCGGGGGTGTCGAGGCCGAACACACTGCTCCTTTTGTTTTCCAGCGCGGCTTGCGCGGAAGTATTCTTTATCTCTCTCATGGCTAAACGGGGTTCTGTAATTAGATAGGTCCTGCGTTTTCTGGATTTCGTGGTTCTTAAATTGTCGTTTTCGTCGGATTCGTCTTGGATTACTTATATTCATTTTTCGTTTTCTCTTCCTTCGGTTGTACAGGGGTTGGGTCACCTCCCTGGGCTGGATAAGTTCGCTGGGATCCGGACTTCAGCGATGTTTGGCTTCCGCTTCTATGACTTGTTGTGGTTTTCCCTTCCGAAGGGCGGTGGTGTCCAGCTCGAGTGAACTGGTCGTTTTGTTTTGCAACGTGGCTCATGCGGAAGTTCTCTCTCTCGCACTCTCATGGCATAACGGGGTTCTGTAATTGCATAGGTCCTACGTCTTTTAGATTTCGTGGTTCTTTAATTGTCCTTTCGTCGGGTTCTTCTTCGGAGACATGTATTCATTTTTCGTTTTGTCTTTCTTCTGTTGTACAGGGGTAGGGTCGTCTCGAACACGGAGGCCCTCTAAATATTCGGAACGCATATTGCAGACAGTCACGGGGTTGACGACAAAACACAAAGACATGTTAAAGGCGTCAGGGGTTGATGTCGAAATCGGGAAGGAGCATGCCATTGCCATTGAGGAGTGTCTTTCCCTTCTGCCCCCAGAGAAAGGGACATATCCACAATCAGTGACTAGGGGTCAGGCCATGTATGAGAAATACTTAGCTACTCGTTGTGCGATGAAGGAGAATCCTTAGAGTTCCGTTTCTCACTTCCCCCCCTGTCCTTTGCGCGATGTTGTGTAGTGGGGGCCACGACACCTGGTACAGCAGTGACTCGATTAGAAGCTTACGGGTTTTGGACGACATTGAACGAGGCGTGGTGCCACCTAACACTATACTCTCGACCCTCGGCGATGGTCAGTTGCGAATTACAGGGAAGGATATTCTCACCCTCTCACTTACTGACGATAGGGTGAATGATGAGGTGGTCAACTTTTACATGGCGCTATTGGGAACGACCGCATATGGGATACATGACATTCCGTTAGGTCTTCGAGTCTTCAGCTTTAATGAGTTCTTCTTCAGTAAACTGCAACTTCAAGGACACGGCGGAGATGGGCTAAAAACGTGGATCTGCTTCAATATGATATTATCTTTATTCCAATCCTCAAAGATAATGATCACTGGATTCTCCTTTCCGTGAACTTGAGAGATAATGTTCTTGAGATTTTCGATTCTTTTCCTTGCGTTGTAGCCGATTCTAGTTTTTACCTTAGTGTTTTCGAGTTGATCGTACACTATTTGGAATGTCAAACATCACATATAGGCGATCATGCAGGAGTTGGAAGTTGGTAGCAACAAATGTTGTTATAGATGGAGTTCTAAGACAATTGGATGGAGTTAGTTGCGGGGTGTTTATGTTGATGTTTGCGACACTCCTACGACGTGGCGATCGACCACCTTTGAGGTTCTCTTGTAAAAATATTCCGCATATTAGACGACAATTGGCATCATGTATCTTGGAATGTCGTTGTCTTTGATGGATTCGATTGATTTGCAAACTTCTGTTTTAGAATATTTCATATTTTAACTGTCGCTTTCACAACGAGATTACTTTCTTTTGGTGTTGCGAGTTTGAGTTGTCTTTGGTATGTTGACTGCCAGTCTGGCGTCGCGTGTTGCCTTCGGAATCTCTGTCACGTCCGGCCTGTCTGTCGTGCCATTACATTCACCGCCTTGTAGTCCTCGTTGCAAATTGTGTCCAGGTCATCCAAAGTTGTGCATATAATTCACCTCGAAATGATATTCGTGTGTGTGGTGCGACATGACGAATTGGAGTGTGGATGCAAGACAAATCTCGGCGACTATGTGAGTGTGAGGTTCGTTATGCAAAGAGTAAAAGACCAGTAACATCACGTCTCTTGTGTGCATAGACAATCATGTATTTTTGACCGCCTGAATTACATGTAACCGACAATTTTGCATTCGTGGCCGGGAAAAACAAATTGTATGTCAAAAATTATTGTTTGTACTTCTAAAGAAGTCTGAATCTCTACAACATCCAAAAAACCGCCTCGGGCGAGATGATTGTCATGCATGTACAACTCACGCATAAAAAAAAAAAATAGTATTATCCAACAAGGATTCAATCATGACACCTTGCTCATCACATTTGCAAACTTGAAGTTTGACAAGTGTGGCTCCCGACACACTATCGCTCGGGCGTGCCTGTTGCTACTCTACGTCTTCTAATATAATTATCCAACGAGGATGCAATCATGACACATTGCTCATCACAATTATGGAATTGGAGTTTAACAAGTACGGATCCCAACACACTTCCGCATAGGGTTCCCTGATGCGCGTGTCTATCGTTATTCGTTTACGACCTACCTCTACAAGTACGGATCCCGACAGACTTCGACACAAGATTCCTAGCACGTTTTTGAAGTTCAACAAGTAAGGATCCCAGCACACTTCCGCACACGGTTCCCTGATGGGCGTGCCTATCGTTATTCGTTTATGAAGTTTAACAAGTACAGACCGCAGCACACTTCCGCACAGGATTCCCAGCAGTGCCACGTTTTTTAACTTCAGCAAGTAAGGATCCCGTCACACTTCCACACAAGGTTCCCGTATGGCGTGCCTAACATGTATGGGTTTGAACACGCTTCCTCATTTGGGATATCATTTATAAAGTTTCACAAGTACGGATCTCAGCACACTTCTGCATGTGCTTAAGCCCTGTATTGGCGTGCCTACGTTGCTTGGAATGCAGCCAAAAATAAATTTGTTAGAAAAAAGACACAGTATAATATCCTATTTTAACGAATAACATGTTTTTTGTCTTCAACAACTATCAGAAGGGACGATTAGAGGCGAAATTGATACCCCCGGTCAGGATCCACACAGTCAAGCACGAATGTTATAACGACAAGGGGCCCGCCTATGACTTTGGAGAAGCAGGGGAAGTAACAAAATTACTCAGATCAAAGATGGACTCCTTTGTGGCAGAACCCACCACGTCACCATACGCGAATAGATGGTTTGTGTTTCGGAAGCCTAACAAATCGCTTAGGTGGATCTAGGATCCGCAAAAATTAAATGTTGTCACCATCCGGGACGCGGGATTATTGTCTCAAGTAGACCTGCTGGCAGAATCTCACGCCAGACGAAGCATTTACTCATTGGTAGACCTCTATTCTGGATACGATTAGCTCCCACTGGATGCCCGGGATAGACCCTACACGACTATGCATACCCCTGTAGGGCAATTACAAATGCATGAAACTCCTATTGGCTTCACCAATGCTGTGGCGGAAGCACAAAGAATGATGCTCGCAGTTGCGGGAGATATGTTCTCCGCAAAATGTGAACCGTACATTGACGATAATCCGATCAAAGGCGTACGAGACAAGAATGAAACGGAAATTCAACCAGGGATACAGAAATTTGTATGGGACCACCTGTAGGATATCAAAGAGCTTCTCCGCAGGTTCTTGGAATACAACATCACTGCAAGCGGCCCCAAGAGCATCCTGGCAGTGTCGGAAGTAACCATCTTAAGATTTCGCTGCGGGTCGTATGGAAGGAAGTCGGATCCAGCCAAGACGGACAAAATCTCTCAATGGCCAACGCCCCTGCGAACCACAACGGAGGTGAGGGTCTTTCTAGGGGTTGTAGGATTTTGGAGGATTTTCATCAAAGGATTCACAAAGATAGTCGAGCCCATTCGGGCCATGATCCGTGAAGAGGGCACGCTCGATAGGACGGAGGAACGAGAAGTCGCCGTCCAGACCTTGAAAGATATATTAACATCTAAACAGGTCACTATTGTTGCTCTACATCTTAACGATGAAGTTGGACGCCCATTTGTGCTTGAGACTGGTGGGGGACCACAAGCCGTGGGAGGTGTCCTGATTCAAAGAGGGGAAGATTCAAGGGAACGACCAATCAGATTCGAGAGTAGGACGCTGAACTCCACCGAGCGTCGCTACTCTCAATTCAAGAAAGAAGTGTTGGTCATTCTCCACTGCCTTAAGACCTTCCAAGCCTACCTCTTTGAAAGGAGGTTCATCTTGAGAATAGATCCGACAAACGTCGCAGGGGCTCTAAAGAATTACAAACCTATAGACCCCACCGTGGGAAGATGGGTGCGGTTCATTTGGAAGTTTGACTATAAGATGGAGCGCATAGCCGGTCTTAGGAACAGGGCCGGCGGCTTGAGCAGAATGTGTATTACACTGGAAGGAGTAGAGAACAAGGAACCTATCGATGGGTTCCTCGACTACGAGGGAGGGACCCTTGTGGTAGATAACGAAATGATAGACCCTGCTTGCACGTCTGGGAAATTGCTGATTAAGACTTTAGAGAAAGGGTCTCCCGCAGTGGTGGTAGAACTCAGGGAAGGGGCAGTTACAAGAACCGGTCACAAGGAAGAGAAAGACTCGTGGGGTGACATTGTGGGACCTAAGGAAGAGTTGATGACAATGGTTGTAGAAAGGTGGGCGAGAAACGGTTATGAGTCTGGTTGAGTCATGGGAACAAAAGTGGCAGCAGTACTTAGTAAACCAAGTGCAGAATGGGCAGGAGGATCGCCGGGATCATAAGAAATTCTTCCATATTTGATCGTACGATGGGATCGTCAAGGAGATCGGTCTATTATTGGTGGGAAACAAGGAGGCTAAGGAGGTCAGCCTCAAGGCCGGAGAGGAAGCCGATAAGTACGTACTAAAAAATGGACACCTGTTCAGAAAAGAGGAAGGCCTAATGCCTAGAAGGGTAGTGTGTGGACGATCAAAGCAAGTTGACATAATTCAGGCGATGCATGATGGGTTGGAAGGGGTTCATCGCTCCTCAAAAGGGCCCCTGGCCAAAATAGCGCCACTCTACTTTTAGTCGAGAATGGGGAGTATGATTGTCACGTACTGCTAGACCTGCTTGATCTGTCAAGAGCGAAGTATGACTCGAATCTTTGAACCTTTGAGACCCCACGCGAGTGCTAGGACCTGGGCACCTGTTTCATCTCGACCTCGTAGTCATGCCTGTATCCACGAAAGGATACAGATACATACTTGACGCTAGAGATAATCTCAGTGGGTTTGTGGAGGCGGTAACCCTTAAGAAGAAAACTGGACCATCAGTAGCAGATTGGGTCGAGGACTTTTACCTGAGGCACCCATTTATCAGAAGATTTATAGCTGATCATGAGACATAATTCGTGAATCAAGATGCGTTGAGTACATGCGAGAGACTCGAGGTGCCCATCAAGTTAATTAAGCCATACCACCACGAAGCTAATGCACCCGTGGAGATAGGGCACCGAACTTTGAAAAACACGATCCCAAAGTTAGCAGCGGATGATCTTGGGAACTGGACATAGTACCTCAAGCAAGCAGTGTTTGCAGAAAATGTGACCCCAAAGAGGACCACAAGGTGTATTCCAGCCGAGTTGTGGCATGGGAGGGAAATTGACTTTCCAGTGGAATCCCTAGTACCAACTTGGAACAGGCTGGATGACCTACGCCTGGCGACAAAACAGTTAATTGAGACTAAATGTCGGCAAATCATTCAAAATGAGGAAGCAATGGACGAAGTGGTGAGCCGAGTTCTGGACAGCAGAATGAAGGACACGGCGAGGTGGGATTTATTGCGAAACATCAGGAAAGAACCACTACATGTGACCATTTCCAAGACAACGACTGGTCAGATTCCTAAGTTGGGACCAGTGGAACCGTGGTTGCAAGAGGCTCAGGACAAGGAAACTGGGAAACAGGCCGGCTAAGACACCAGCAAAGTTCTTACCTATGACATGTCTGTTTTGTGTGGAGTTTTTTTTTTTACTGTACCTATGAGAGTGGACTTCATGAATTAAGTATTGCGACTGAGGCATTGTACCATAATTTTTTGTGAGGGGTGATACGGGGATGAATACCTGGGGCCTTGTACCATAATTTTTGTGAGGGTGGATGGTATCGGGATGATTGTCTGGGACAACATATCACGGCTTCGAGAAAAATGCATGAGATTCAAGGGAGACGCGGAATGATTCATTGTATGGATGGGCATGACCAGAAACTAAGCAAAAAGGGTGCATCCTCATAAATTTGGGCAACTCCGGCATCACGAGGAAATGAGACTTGGGGTCCTGCTATTGCTTGGACGGGGATCTGCCTTGGGAATGTGGACTGGGGCTTCCGTCTTCCTTGTGATGACAGACACAAGGAAAGCACAAGACAAGATGAAACTCAATAATGAGAACGATGCCAATCGCGCTAACGTCGCTTTTGAAGATGAGTGGCAAAAAAACGAGAGGCCACGAGACAGACCAAGACCGATATTATTCATTGGGCCACAACCAAGATAGACATTAGGAAGGAGAAGGAAAAAGTTGTTGGCTCGCAAACCTTTGCCCCTTATAGAAGGCAAAAAATTGCAACCCTTGTCCGAAGAGGAAAGAGAGGAACAAGGAGCGGGGGAGAGAAGGGAGGAAGAAAGACAAGGTATGCGTGACAATGATGAGAGAGGGGGCAGAGAGGGACAAAGTATGCATGACAACATTGAAAGGAGGGACGAAGTGAGGCAAAATGTGCAAGGCAGTTGCGAAAGGAGAGATAAGGAAAGAGAGAACATGTGTCACGATTCTGAGGGAGGTCAGGAAGATGCCCAAAGCAGGCGGGGCAATTGTGAGAGGGGGTATATGGGTTTTGAGGACGAACCCAAGAGAAGGACGGATATCCCATACAACTTGAATCCGGAAAACTTTACGGGTGAATTCAGTCCCGTGCAAGAGGAAAAGGATGAGAGTAAGCATGAGGTGCAAGAAGTCATTGCCATCAGTAGTGGCAATGAAACATATGAGATCTCAAGGCCTAGGGCTGAGGGGCAACCTTCAACAATCAGGTCAAGGGAAGGACCGTCCAGGTGGGAAGAAGAATTCAGACTCACACCCAGTCATTGATTCGAGCAATGGATAAGTGTGATTAAGCACAATTGAATTATCAGAACCAGGGAGCTAATGAGTTTTGGAGTGGCGGTTACAACTTTGGACTTTTAAAGTGAGGAAGAACTGCGAGAGATTGCACAAAGAAAAGGGAGATCATGGTCGCCGGCCTTGGAGCCGAAGGACCAGCCAGACGCAACAACGAATGGACACCCAAGCGACAAAGGACTGATGACCCGAGAAGAGACTAAAAATGAGCCACAAGCTTGACAAGAGTTGTCTTTTTTTTGCAATAAGTAGATAAAAGGTTTGACTAGTATGAACGAGGTTGTTGAGGGCAAGCACGACAGAGACTAGTCAAGATTTTAACTTAATGGGCAAGAAAACATTATTCGAGCTACTTTTTTTTGGATGCGCTACCTAAGATGAATTTTGAGAGAATAACATTGGCAAGGGACACAGGTATGAGACTAGTTGGGATGGGACAATTTTGGGTTTTGGACAAGAAAGAGATTGTACCTTGGATGAAAATTATGAATATGGATGAATTGAGCACGAAAGAGCATTGAGTAACAGACGAATACAAGAGAGGTTAGAGAACCTATGGATAGAGCGGCACGAGGATGTCCTCTCCTAGGAGTCTAATCCGACCAGTCAGAGTCATGTCACAAGGGGCAAAGTTGTAAGAGTGAGCAAGAGTGAAAAGCACAGAAGGACCTGTGTCTAATCTATGGTTGAACGGTCGAGCGGGCTAGCACTGCCTGAGGTTGAAAAGCCTCCGCTTAGGTGTTAGACGCTAAGTCGGGTGTATGAATGAGGATGTTGGAATTGAGCAAAACTATATTGAGAATACGAGGAAAGATACGGCATGCTGAAAATTGCAAAGATGGTTGCCTTTTAACCCCGCAGTAAAAGATCAGATCCATGTCCTCAAAGTCCATCCCCTCGGACGCTAACATTTGAGAATGGAAAGGCATGACCCTAACCAGACTGTTTGACTTGAGAATGGAAAGGAATGACCCTAACCAGGCTGTTCGACTTGAGAATGGAAATGAATGACCCTAACCAGGTTGTTCGACTTGATAATGGAAAGGAATGGGCTTAACCAGGCTGTTCAATTTGAAAATGAAAAAGAATGACCCTAACCAGGTCGAGAATGACCCCTGATAAGAGTCGTTTCTTTTGAAATAGGCGCTGGGGTCCCCTTCCATAACTGCTTGAGAAAGACTGATAGAGAATAAGTTAGAATGAGTAATGTGAAATGGAAAAGGCCAGTGGGTCGGTCATTGAAATAGCCACGAGGAAGGGTGGAATAAAAAATGGGAAGAGAAAAGGTCGTGAAGACGGTTATTGAAATAAGTTGGGAACGGTAGAGAAAGACGGAAGAAAATGAAGAGAAAATGATGGGTCGGCCATTGAAATAGTCATGAGAAAGGATGAAAAGGATGGGTGTGAAGGGAAGAGGTCGAGGGGACGGTCATTAAAAAACATCCTTGAAACAAGATTGAGAAGAGAGAAATTGGAGGGCATAGTAAAAGAAGGCAGATATAAAATTAAGAAGGACTTCGACCGTTGAGATGGTCACAATGGATGGCTATTGGAAAAATAAAAATTGAGAGGTAAAAGGTGGGCCGATGGGTCGGTCATGAGAGATGGCCTAATGAAAAGAGGCCGCCAGATCAGCCACAAGGAGTGACCTTGTTGAAAAGATGCTGCCGGACCAGTCATGAGAATCAACCTTGAGAAAGAGTTGGGAAGAGCATTGGATTGAGCGTTTGCCTGATAATCGAAAATTGCATTGCATTAACAAGGGACCCTAGGCAATTTGAAAAGAGGTCGCAGATCGGCCATGGAAATAGCAAGAGATTGAGCCTTCCTTCTTCTTCTAGTCTCAAGTCTCAGCATGAGGGGGATAGCGGTGCATGCTCCGCGACCCCGGGACCTCTACCCCGTAGGGAAATATCCAAGCGCGACCTGCCCCTCGTAAGTAGGGCACCAGGTTAAAGGATCAAGGTATCGGTTACGGTACTCGACATCCGGAACCAGCTCCAACAATTAGCTTTAGTCAGAAGGTTCAAATTACGCCTCGCGTTGAGTTCCTAAAAAGTCCAGGGCGCCGAGATGGACCGAAAAGTTGTTCTTCTAAGTCTTGATGACCCTGTCTAACCACACGCCCCGCCGTTGAGGGGCGGCCTGGCCGTTTGGGATGGACCTAGGCTGCTCGCACTAAGTCAAGCATCACTGTCCACAGGGAAGGTCGGGGCGAGGTACCGGGTCGAGTCCGCCACCACCACAGGGCATTGACACCGCCTCGTTGGAGCATTACAACCGTTTCGCGGACTAACCGCGAGGTCTTCGTAACTGCACTCACAAACTAATAAGAGAACCCCAACTCTCTTGAGAAGGAAAAAGTCGGATCCATAAAACTTACCACTTGGGAGGAACGATTCGCGAGGGAGCCACTTATGGTATCATGGGGTCGTGGGAGGCGTGGACTGGACCCGCCTAATAGATGCGAGGAGGTACCTCAATGACCCATCCACCATAGCTGACCACCTCACACCTTCTTCCCCCTCCACCTCCTTCACCAATCCCCCATAGCCGCCCACCTGACACCTTCTTCCTCCTCCACCTCCTTCACCCATCCACCATAGCTGCCCACCTCACACTTTCTTCCTCCTCCACCTCCTCCACCCATCCACCACAGCCGCCCACCTTGCACCCTCTTCCTCCCCCACCTCCTTCACCCATCCACCATAGCCAACCACCTCACACCTTCTTCCCCCTCCACCTCCTCCACCCATCCACCACAGCCGCCCACCTTGCACCCTTTTCCTCCCCCACCTCCTTCACCCATCCACCATAGCCAACCACCTCACACCTTTTTCCCCCTCCACCTCCTTCACCCATCCACCATAGCCGCCCACCTCACAACTTCCTCCCCCACCTCCTTCACCCATCCACCATAGCCACCCACCTTACACCTTCTTCCTCCTCCACCTCCACCAATCGACCATAGCCCCCTGCCTCACACCTTCTTCCTCCTCCACCTCCTTCACCCATCCACCACATCCAACCACCTCACACCTTCTTTCTCCTCCATCTCCTTCACCCATCCACCACATCCAACCACCTCACACCTTCTTCCTCCTCCACCTCCTTCACCCATCCACCACATCCAACCACCTCACACCTTCTTCCTCCTCCATCTCCTTCACCCATCCACCACATCCAACCACCTCACACCTTCTTCCTCCTCCACCTCCTTCACCCATCCACCATAGCCAACCACCTCACACCTTCCTCTACCCCCTTCATTCATCCACCATAGCCAACCACCTCACACTTTCTTCCTCCTCCACCTCCTTCACCCATCCACCATAGCCCCCCACCTCACACCTTCTTCCTCCTCCACCACCATCATCCATCCACCATAGCCAACCACCTCACACCTTCTTCCTCCTCCACCTCCCACACCCATCCACCATAGCCAACCACCTCACACCTTCTTCCTCCTCCACCTCCTTCAGCCATCCACCACAGCCGCCCTCCTCACACCTTCTTCCTCGTCACCTTCTTCGCCCATCCACCATAGCCAAACACCCCACATCTTCTTCCTCCTCCACCCCCCTTCACCCATCCACCATAGCCAACCACTATACACCCTCTTCCTCCTCCACCTCCTTCACTCATCCGCCATAGCCAACCACTACATGCCTTCCTCTTCCCCCACCTTATTGGCCAACCGATGCCATGTTCAAAGGAATATGGGATTGCGAAACATAGAAGGGGTCTTAGTTAGGACAGTAGGACAAGTAGGGGATAAGCTTTGATTAGACATACAATGATTCTCATTTGAAACAATACCAATGGTAGCTTGACATTGAGAATTTATAGACGCTAACGCACCTGAGGGTAACCGCAACCTGACGGTTGCCTCATGTTTTTAAATCAATTGAGCAAAAGTCCCTGCAGCCCGAACGAATTTGGCACCTTGACCTGGATTCCATACAATATTATGAATCAAAGTACCCACTGGTATAAATGCTAGTTGTACACAATTTCCCAAAGTTTGCTCCTCTCTCTCTCTCTCTCTCTCTCTNCTCTCTCTCTCTCTCTCTCTCTCTCTCTCTCTCTCTCTCTCTCTCTCTCTCTCTCTCTCTCTCTCTCTCTCTCTCTCTCTCTCTCTCCCTCTTATTCAACGACTCCCTCTCATCAACCCCTCTAATACTTTAAAGTTTAATCTTAACCCTTCTTATGCGACTAACCCTTCCCCACTCGTCACTTTGCCAGGGGACGAATAGTGAAAGAACTTTGGCCTCACTTGGTGGAAAGAGAGGGCAGGGGGGGGGGGGTTGTCGGTCCCTTGCACCACCAAGAAGGAAAAATGTTTGAGGATTTGAAAGACTTGTGAGCACAAAGGACTTGGGGATTCTAAGGACTTGAGGATTGACAAATTCTGAGGGTTTAAAGACTCGCAGAGTGAAAGAAAGGTTAGTGGACCCGACCAACACCCCAACTGCATGTGAAAGAGAAGAGGATGGTTTGGGCAATGGAAATGAATGGAGAAGGAAGGAACCAAGGGACGAGAGAGATTATGTGTTGACCCCGAATGGGGATTGTGCTTGTCTATATTGCATTGAGTATGCAGTTGAGTAACCTTAAGATGTCTTGAGATGGATAGCGCCTGGAGAGGCCGGGCGGAGAAAAGCGACAGAAGTCGAATGGGTTGTGAACGTAACCGAACCCCACGAATGAGTTTATTGTGCATGTTGTCCCACTTGTTAAAGGAAATGTGGTATGAATGGTCGAAGGCCTGCGAAAGTAACGGTTGGCAGAGAGGGTCACCAAGACGCATGAAAGTGTGGGCGGCCCCCCGAAAAGACTAAGGGGTGTATATGCAAACAACAAAACATGATGTGGGAAACATGAATGATGCATGAGATAGAGGAATCCAACACATAGATCGGCTAGAGGACGGAGCTGAGGGCGTCGTAGTGAGGCGATAGGGGCCAACGTGACTTAGCCAACGGGCCTAGGGCACCCCTCTACCTCAATGACGCCTCTAGTATTCTGCACTTAGTGAATGAATGAGTGGCCCAAGGAGGATGTTTGGCCTACGCATATAAGAAGAAAAATTTTCAAAGGACCCCCTGGACTGCTTGAGTATTGGAAGGAGCAATTGCATGCGAACATAACAAAGGTATCAAAGAAAGTGCACTTGCAAAGGATCGGCAAGACTACCCACCCAGCGCGAGAGTTGAGCTACATACGCAATGTCAAAGCTCTCTCGCTCGTTGGCCCACCCCCATCCATCTCAAAGCACTAGGTGGGGGTGACTCTGTGACAAATGGCTCCATGCGCCGAGCATGAGCGTGGGCGGAGCTGAGCCAACTGGGACCTTATGAAAGGGTCAACGCAGGCTCGAAAGTCTAACATGGTGGGGCCCTATACTGGGCAACCCTAGAGGGGTATGTCAAGTCCTTGTATGTTGCTAATTGTAAGGATTGGAGATCCTCTGGTAGGGCAACCCTACACATGGAGGGCAGGTCACCCACCAGTTCCAGTCCAGATCGAAAAAGGGACCTGCTCCTCTTCCCAAGGCCATAGGAAGGGAAAGGGCAAGTTGTACTCGTTGGAGGCTGCAAGCCGTGACCAGGGAGGAATGGCTACCTCAACTGGTCAAGATGCAGGGGTCTCCCCAAACTAGTTTGTCCAAACTTTGCTCCAGGCACTGATAAGCTCTACCAAAAAATATCATCAGTCGCATGCTGTACTCGTTGGAGGCTGCTGGCCGTGACCAGGAAGGAATGGCTCCCTCAACTGGTCAACATGTTGGGGTCTCCCCAGACTAGGGTCCAAACTTTGGTTCGGGCACTGATGAGCTTCACCAAAAGTCATCATCAGTCTCAGGGACAAAGGAGCGTCACTTGTATTGTATTAGGCTAAGGTTTGCCAAGTGTCTAGCTAGTCTCATGGATTCTCCTATATTCCCCTAGAGAAACGTCAAAATTAACAAAGGGGTTTTGCAGACGAGGAAGGATGGAGCGGTATGCCTCAGTTGTGCAGGGAAACACTTTAACGAAGAGTTTCTCACCCACGACAACAACAATTAAAAAAATTAAATGGGCTAGTTGAGGTTGCAACCATCCTGGTAAACTTCCATTTGACTCGGAAGATGAATCAGCTTCTAAGCTTGAGTCCACAATTATAATCAGAAAAGAACGTACATATGTTCTATCTACTTTACCTTTTAAAAACAGGTTCTAAAACATTATTGTTTTTTTCGGAATAGAATGTACGTTCAAATATAAGCATAGGTATGTTATATTCGGGGCATGCAATGTCTGAGACACTATCCTCTTATTTGTCTAGAAGTGCAAATTTTCAAAGAGCTTCAAAAAAATCTGGAAAAAGAATATGCCGTACAACATTGCAATGGAAACAACTTTTGCATGAAGATTCTTTAGAAAATTGCAACCAAAAGTGATTAAAAAAAATGAAAAAGAGAATAAGAATCATGGTTCTCAACCGAACGTCCGGATCGGGATCCAAACGATCCGGTCTGGATGTTCGGATCCTGTGTCCGGTTTGAGGGGTCCGGTTGGGCCCTATGTCGAGAAAATTTGAATTTTTTTTCGGGGGTCCACAGGCGATTGGTGGATCCCCGAAAATTCTTGCCGCAGTTTTTGGTGCACCATTGGGCCAACCGGACCGGCCCTGAAGGGCCTGTACTTGCAATCTTGGGTGAGCTTCAGCGGGCCAAGGAGAATCGGTTGTGTGTGTGTGTGTGTGAGTGTGTGTATGTGTGTGTGTGTGTGTGTGTGTGTGTGTGTGTGTGTTTGTGTTTGTGTTTGTGTGTGTGTGTGTATTGTCATATTCGCTATCCACTAAAAAAAAGCATGACTGTGCCAGATTGTTTCGTCGGACTTTCACCGACTCATCAGGAGGTTGAACACCGACAGTCTGCCCAGGATTCATTTGACTTATGGATAAGGACTCACAACATTGCCTAAAGTTAGCAACACCCCTGAGAAAAGTGGTCTGTGTGTATGTGCATGACACTGTGTGTGTATGTGAGTGTGTTCAAAATAAATTAGATAATACAACTACAACAACGTGTCTGTTTTTTTGTTTTTTTTTTTTAATCCGGGCATCTGGACCTGTTCATTCATAACCGGACCGTCCGGTTTTGTATGTCCGGATTACCGGACGTCCGGATTAATCTAGACACGGGTCCGGGCTCGATGTCCGGTGTTTGGATGTCCGGGTCCGGGGCAACCATGATAAGAATAAATTTTAAATATTTTTACGGCAAAATTTGGCTTTCTATCTTTTTAAAATTTCATAAGTTTTGTTTAACTTTAGAAAAAAAACAAAAAAAATGGTGTACAACATTGAAAAACAAACTTCTATGTGAGGGTCTTGTCCAAACTCCCTACCATATTCAGGAGAAAAAAAAAGCGAGTATAAGTATCGGGGTCCCAAAAAGTTGCACTCTTAAATTGGTTTTATAGCGTACATACATTGTATTCAACTAATACATACCCCGTAGATTCTATTCGTATACAACATATGTATGTACTATTAGGGTTAAGAAGGTAGTCTGACTATGATTGACTCTTTGTGTATGTAAAGTAACCCTTTTGTTGACGAGCACTTGTGAGAAGATATAAGAAAGCAGGTACTAACATGTATAAAGCCAAAAGATAGAAGGATGTTGTCTTTGGATGGGGAAAAACAAAATCCCAGGAGAGAATGATTGGATAGGCAATGAAATAGTGCTTGCAGTCCACCATTAGACCAATACATTTTAGGTGAAGAGGTATGACTTTTATAACCGACGTGGATATCTCATGAAAGTTGTTGCCTTTGTATTTTGGTCAATGGCAGAAAGTTGTTGCCTTTGTATTGTGGTCCATGGCAGGTTCTAGATACAATAAGAGCTGACCCCTTTTGCCCATCCTATGTGCTTGATGTTCCACCACATCTCCATGCCTATCATGTTTTTTGTGCATCAAAGTTGTTGCCTTTCACACCTTCTGATGCATTCTCTAATACGCCTCTTGATTTTGGTCCACCAATCTCAGGGAAGTGATGTGAAGTGCAACGAATTGGGGCCTAATGGGGCACTGGCCTCAACAGTAAGTACCTTGTTAAGTTCCTCTTCCACGCACACACTAAGAACAGGTGGTTTACACGAAAGGAAATTCTCAAAGACATCGAGGTCCATTGTTTTACTGTCGTGCCACAAACCTCGTGCTCACTATCAGCTCAGTGGTCCTCACTCGCTGGGAGGGTAGGAAAGCAATGTTCTTGTAGTTCTTAGTGGACTGTAACACTAAACCAGGACAATTTTGTAACTTTTCTGACTTTTTGCAGTTCTTAGTGGGCTATAACTAAGACAAGCCGAAACCGCTAGAAACTCTGTTAATTACCTAAGCTACTGCAAACGGGTACTACTGGGCTAAACCTCGACCTAAACGGATTGTTTCTTTACTTCCACCTCAGACTGGCACCGTTCTTATTGAAAGCAAAAACCCATAATTGTTCGTTGGTCTTAGGTCCTCGTCGTCCAACTGAATAGGTTGGTGCTGAAGTATAAATGGAATGGGTCTGAACTGTCAGAGGTCTTTTGTTTAGTGGTGGTGGTTAATCTTGCTGGCCTGCTGGAGCAGCACTATAGCCGAGAAGCCGCCGCTACGTTTCGGACAGCGGTAAAGCAGGATGTTCGAGGTCTCTGGCACAGCGCTGGAGCATTCGAGTGAGCTCTAAACTACGCTTGAGTTGCTAGGACAGGAGGGTGGAGTTGCTAGTGGTCTGGAGATTAGTGAGCCTAGGCACTATGAGTTTGGGATGAGCACCATAGCCGGCTATGGAGGTCGAGTAGGAGGGAGGAAGAAGACTCCAACGACTTCATGAATCCGTGTTTTAGTTTGTTTAGGCAGTGTGTAATGAACCCAGTCTGTAGGATACTCCTCAGGTGTCGAAATACAAGGTAACTCAACGCTGAACAATGTTTCCAATAATCACGAATGTGATCTCTGATACAATGTCTTATTTCCAGTAGACGAAGAGTGAGGAAGGGGATTAGACAAAACAGCAGGAGGAAGAGATAGTGTCCATCAATGACCACAAGATAGTAGCCCAACAATTCCCACTCCTTCTTCGGGCTTCCCCTCGCCTCCACGTCAACAAGACAGTGTCCAATAACGAGCCTGACAGATCCGGATCATCGAAATGCCACGTGGCACAACTCTCTCATGAAGACCTTGAAGACGTTCAGCAACGAACAGTATCGGCATCAACAGCAGGTAAGTATCCCGTTCCCTCTCAATCATCCACATATCCTGATCTCCTTCCTTGTCGCGTCCAACTCAGTAATGTAGACAGTGTGGCAAATGTCACGTCAACAGAGTGACATGCTCCACATCAACAATGTCGAAGATAGCGTGGCCCTCCGCCACATCAGCATAGGCTAGCGCCAAAGCAAGAAGGCGGCAGCGTGCAGCAACAATCTCGCATTGTCGTCCACAGTGCCCGAGTACAGACAACGTCAAGCCAGCGTCCAACCAGCGTTAAGCCAACGTCAAGCCAATGTCAAGCCAGCGTCCAGCTAGCGTCAAGCCAGCGTCAAGGCAGCATAGCAAGACTGAATGTTAACTCCCTGGAGGAAGGGTCTTATGCAGCGTTGGACCGGATTGACCTGCTTCAGGTGTCCCACCCATGGGGGCTCAGATTGAATCACAACCAATGGCCTGGATTGTGTACAGTTGCAGACTTCCACTTGGTCCGAATACTGTCTTGGTACCTGCATACAAACAAGTGTGTGTGTCTGACCGGCGGCCTGGGCTCGGTCCATACAGACCTTGACTCTTGGGCCTTGGGCAATTGACCGAAGTCAATTGTTGGGCGCTCAAGCCCTGGAGCCACTTCGGAGGGGGCTTTTGCCGTTTCGTACCTCACAACCTGAGACCGGGGTCGCGGCCTAGCAAGGCCCTTAGACATTCGACGAGGCATAGGGAGCCGGTTATTGCATTCCTGCCGGCCCAAATTCCGAGTTCCATTCCTGAAATACATTAATCTTCCCTTAAGCCGTGCCCATATGCAGAAACAATGTTAGGAGCAGTAGGTAGGAGTTCATTCTTACTGAACCATCTAGCTTCAGTTGGGCGTTGAGATCTATGAATCTCCCACGGAGGCGGCCATGGCCGTGGCCGCGCGACTTCGCGGCCACGTGCCGGCCAGTGGTGGTGGGTTGGGGGTGGTTTCGGAAGTGGATGGGGGTTCCACAAACCCCGCTCCACCCCCTCAAA
>BFEA01000916.1:258506-275114 GCA_003427395.1 Chara braunii | reverse complement strand
GAGCTGGAACGTCGCCAGTGTGCCGCCAGCTACAGATGATGATGATGTGCCAGGACGTGGCCAATATGCCGCCAGCTATCGATGATGATTATATGTTGGACGTGGACAGTGTGCCGCCAGCTACAGATGATGATGATATGCTGGGACGTGGACAGTGTGCCGCGAGCTACAGATGATGATGATATGTTGGGACGTGGACAGTGTGCCGCCAGCTATAGATGATGATGATATGTCGGGACGTGGACAGTGTGCCGCCAACTACAAATGATGATTATATGCTGGGACGAGGACAGTGTGCCGCCAGCTACAGACGATTATATGCTGGGACGTGGACAGTGTGCCGCCAACTACAGATGATTATATGCTGGACGTGGCCAGTATGCCGCCAGCTATCAATGATGATTGCGTGCTGGGACGTGACCCGTGTGCCACCAACTACAGCCGACAGTTGGCTTGAGATGATTATGGATAATTATGGATGATTATGGTATGATTTCGGATGTCAGAGCTGGATACGAGCAGCCTATGATGGCTAAGCTTAATGGTGGACTCATGCGTCTGTCGGGTCCAGATTGGCCCCAATTTTGTTATGAATGTGAGTTAAATTTTTAAAATTCCAGCTCATTGCATTGTATCTGGCTTGTCACGTGTCAGTCCTGGGATATGCCTAGGGGATTGGGAGCCAGTTTATGGGATTTCAGTTTTTGCCTCTAAATGTATTTTATTTGGTTTGCATGGCATTGTGGAATAAATGATTGTGGGATAAAGTGAAAATGTGTTTTCTTCCTCTCATAAGTCAGCGCTCAATTGATGGGGCAACCTTCTATTACGTTCGCGTAAGGAGGATTGCTTAGCATCATCTGGCACGGGATGATTGGTCTATCCCTGAAAGAAGGTGGTACTTGACTTAGTGAAGTGTTCCAGTGGCAAGGGACTCAACATCGTCGGGATGGGGTTTCTCTCCAACTGTGCCTTCGCGGTTAGGCACCACCAAACTCTGATGGGATAGGTAGTCAGTCAGGTGTCATAGTCGATGGAGTGATTTGTTTGGCCATATGCTCGGGGCGAAGATCACTTAGCATCGTAGCGGATTGGAGCTTGCTGCATTCTTCGCGATGGAAGGAGTGCTCCCACTGCAGCCGCCGGGTTCTCGCAAGGGTTCACCGACGAGAGTCTAACCAGAGTGGTGTCCCCTGCGGTGTCAACACTTATGTCCTTCATGAAAAGGTAGGGAGTTTCGACTGTACCTCTTGACCAAGAGATGATTCCCTGAAGCAGGATTTCACAGGTTCCGAGGCTAGCTGGGTTGGCGGGGCGTTCGAGCCATAGTGGCTGATAGCCTCGAACCCTCGGGTGGTTAGCCGTTTCCGGGTCACTGCGTGGCGACCTGGTCTGCTTGCTGGAAAGGAAGGAGACATCCTGAGCCTCTCCCAGTCAAAATCCGACATTTGGTTGATCAAAGTGGTAAACTCCTACTATCACTCTGATCGGGGTGTCCTTCGGGAGCCGTGTCTCCAGGGGCATTCCCTTGGCATCGGGCCAAACCAGGTATCCACAACCTAGCTGGCAACAGGGCCCTTACGGCCTCCTAGCCCACTGTTGCAAAGCTTAATTGTGGACTTGCTCTGACTCACCAGTTGGGTCTGGTTGGGTGTTGGCTGGTTCCCCGCACAGTAGCAAAGAGTCGGACGTTAGTCAAGAAGTCAAGCGAGTAGACGGAAGCTCTGATGTCGACTATTGAGCTTCTGATCCATGGGTCTGCACTCATCAGAGTGAGGGCTTCATGAAGGGGTGTGCGGCTCCCCGTGAGCTGTTCTGAGCAAGGGCTCGGAGGGTGGTCGGACTGCCATGACTAGGAATCAGGACTGACTTTGCTCTGCTTGCCGGGTTGGGTCGGTGGAGGAGCCCACCAGGCTAAGCGAGGGCACTCTCAGAAGGCCGAAAGGTAAGACTTTGAGAGTGAGTGCGGAAGGGGTGTTGGCAAGAGTCTTTAGGGGAGACCCTTTTCTCGTCTTTTTTTTTTAGCATGACAGGATCTCTGTTTTGCAGGTACCCTATAGCCAGACGAAGACAACGGGGTTTGGTATGACCCAACAGTGAACGGCGCAGAGCCGACAGACCAAGAGAAAGGGGTTTGGTATGTTTCCCCCTTGTGAGGTAGCCTTTGGTCAAGATGACCCAGATGATCCTGAGTTCGATGATCAGTCTCATATCCACCCGCGGCTAGACTGTAACTGAAATGTTGATGAGAATTATGTTGTGTTGATGAGATGGACTGATTCGATGATGTTGAGATGTGCAGGCCAAGACTGAGACTTGGATTGCTAGGCCAGACCTAATGATAGGGTTTGGTCTAAGATTGGGACAGATTATGATGATGCATGAGGCTAAACCTAATGAGGGGTTCGGCCTAAGATTGAGACTGATCCAATGATGCAAGGAGACGGGGTTGGTAGTGTGATTGGGCTGCATAAGCGGTCATGATATTTGCGTGCGGTAATTGCACCACTAAAGTCTGATAAGACTAATCCTTTTTTGATTTTGATGGTGGCTTGGACAAGAGGTCCATGCCTTATTGAGCGAGCACTCGAGCCCTAGTGGGCGACCACCCTGATGATTGGGGATATGTTTTATATGATGCCTCAAAATATCAGATAGCATACGAGGCCGCACAACTCAAGCTGGCAGATGAAAAACAACGCAAGCGCGATGCACAAGCGATGGTTGAGCGACGCAGCTTGATGGACGACGGGCAGATCCAGCACATGTGGCAACGGCGGTGGCACAGGGCGAGGCGGCTGTGGCAGGAAGGTAAGTTGGCGRGGATGTGGTTGAGCGGAGGAAGAAGAAGGATATGGTGAGGGATATGATCGAGAGGGCAACTTGAAGCGTCGAGGTGGAGCAATGTTGCTCATACTTGTATGCATTGTACGTCATCCTCCCTGGCGATGGCGCTCGCTCGCACCAGTCTCTGGGCGATGACGCAACCTTACTCCTTCCCATCTTTCCTCCTCCTCTTGCTCCTCTAACCTCTCCCTCTCGCGAGTCAGGTCGATTGGTTGATCAACTGCTTTCCCCTGACGACCACCTCTCCCTCGACCAGCACCCGCGCCGCGCGTCTTTGGCGGCATGGTGAATGTAAGTCATTGAGCAATGATAGCACGGGTGCAACGAGTGTCCAAGCAAGCAGAGAGCAACAATGGCAGCAATAGCCAACAGAAGCACGATAGCGCCTCGCACTTGTTTGAGCGGACTTGAGGGTGAATGATAGAAGCGATGTATATATATATCCCCTTATAGTAGAGGGATCCTGGCGGGGACGCCAGGAATGGGGTTTGGTATGGTTGTCGGAGGCCGGTGCGCCGCGTCAACGTATAGTTGACTCGTCGCGATCAGCCTTCGCACCGTAGGGTTGCTTGTGGTCACAATCAACAAAGTGTTGACGCACTGGTTGGTCCATTTTGGGCCAAGTCGGCGGACAAGACGGCACGACAATACAGCCCCATGGAAGCCGAATCACGACTTTTGGGCTGAACCGTTACGTCCACAAGGGGCAAATTAGTGGGGCCCGGTCCGAATGGCACTGAAAACTGACCAAGGGCTAGTGAGAAAAATAGAGTAGACCACTTGGGACTGGACTTACCGCGTCGGGAATGGCATGACCAAAAAGGGTCAAGGGAATACGGGATTGGGCCCTTATTATGATTAAGAGGGGTGTGTTTAATTTTAAAAACAAGGCCGACCCTTAGTATTCCAAAGACGGCCCAGTCCAAGATCAACACTATTTTTAGCAATGGTCCATGCTATTTTTAGCACAAGCCATGCTATTTTTAGCACAGGCCATGCTATTTTTAGCACAGACCCGTGTTATTTTTAGTGCAGGCCACACTGTTTTTAGCATAGTCCCACGCTATTTTTAGCAGAGTTCCGCGCTATTTTTAGCACGGGACTGGTTCTTCGCGTCCCAAGACCGGGGTTGTCCAAAGTCCCACGCTATTTTCAGCCCAGTCCCGCACTATTTTTGGCGCAGGCCCGTGCTAATTTTAGCACGGGGCTGACTGTTCATGTCCCAAAATCGGGACTGTCCCAAGTTCCGCGCTAATTTTAGTGCAGACTCGCGCTATTTTTAGCACATGCCCGCACTATTTTTAGCCCAGGCCCGTCCCGCGCTAATTTTAGCGCAGATCCGCGCTATATTTAGCACAAGCCCGCGCTGTTTTTAGCACGGGGTTGACTGTTCGGGTCCCAAAGTCGGGACTGTCCCAGTCTCGCGCTAATTTTAACGCAGGCTTGTGCTAATTTTAGCACAGGCCTGTGCTATTTTTTTTTGTCCTAGGACTGCTGCACTTGGGCCCGACCACCTGGCCTCTCCACTATAAAAGAGAGGTCGTGCCACTCAAGAGATCAGGCCCTCACTTGCGGGAATGGGGAAGCGTTGGCAGAACGACAAGGAAGAAGGAGGCCCACACGTGAGGGAACGCCGAAGTGTTGGCGCGACGTCGGGAGGAGGCCAGGACTAGAGCAAGGGACATGCGAGCAGGAGGTAAGGGTGGGGAAGCTGCAACAGCAGAGGCATAGGTTCGGCTCCTAACCAAGGCCAAAGCACCATTTGCAGTCCCCTTTTCTCTTCTTTCTCTCTCTTTCCCCCCTCTCTCTTGCTCTCGCTCTCCCTCCTGGCTCACTCCACCCTCTTCTCGTTATTCTGACTTTTCACACTGTCCGATGTCGATTTAGAGACTCCGCCTAAGCGCTTTCACTGTGAGTTTTGTTGATTCTGAGACAGTGCCTATACACTTTTCACCATGCGCTACCCTGAGATTGCGCCTATGTGCTTTCACTGAGGACTTTGTCGATTTTGAGGTTGCGCCTGTGTGCTTCCACAACGGACCTTGCCGGTTCTGAGAAGTGTGCGCCCATACACACTCTGCTGGGGATTTTGTCGAACGTAAGTCTGCGCGCTCACGCTCACTCACTGCATCTGAGAACCATTGCTGAACCAGGAACTGTGCGTTCACACGCACTCACTGCATCTTAGAGCCATTGCTGAACCAAAAACCCACGCATGAAGGCCATTGTTGACTGCGAAAACTCTGCGAACTTGTGCGCTCAAGCGCGGCTTATCTGTGAGTCACTGCCATTTCTGATATGTGCGCCAGTGCGCACCAGGCTGTTGATATTGCCAATTTCGGGATCTGTGCACCCATGCGCACTCGACTGTTGATTCGGGAACAGTGCCTCCATGCGCACTTGGCTGCCAATTTCTGATCTGTGCACTCGTGCGCACCAGGCTATTGACATTGCCAATTTCTGGAACTGTGCCCCCATGCGCACTTGGCTGCCAATTTCTGATTTATGCGCTCGTGCGCACTAGGCTGTTGATACTGCCGTTTTCGGGATATGTGCGCCCATGCGCACTGGCTGTTGATTTGGGGGTTGTGCGCCCATCTCTGATCTGTGCGCTCGTGCGCGCGAGGCTGATGATATTGCTAATTCTTGGATTTGTGCGCCCGTGCACACTCGACTGTTAATTCGGGAACTGTGCGCCCATGCCATTTGGCTGTCAATTTCTAATCTATGCGCTCGTGCGCACCAAGCTGTTGATGCTGCCGTTTTTGGGATCTGTGCGCCCATGCGCACCTGGCTGTTGATTTGGGGGCTGTGCGGCCATCTCTGATTTGTGCGCTCGTGTGCGCCAGGCTGATGATATTGCCAATTCCTAGATCCATGCACCCTTGCGCACTCGACTGTTACTTCGGAAACTGTGCGCCCATGCGCACCTGGCTGTCGATTTCTAATCTGTGTGCCCATGCTCACTGGGCTGTTGATACTGTGCACACTCGACTGTTGATTTTGGGTCCATGCGCTCATGCGCACCTGCCCGCTGATATTGCCAAATTCGGGTCTGTCCGCCCAAGTGCACTCGGCTGCTGATTCGAGATTTGTGTGCCCAGGCGCACTCTGCTGTTGACATTTAGGATCCTTGCGCCCATGCGCACTCTGCTGATGACGTTATCAATTTCGGACCTGTGCGCCCAGGCGCACTCTATTGTTGATGTTATCGATTTTGGATCTGTGCGCACTGTGCAGGGGACATTACAGATTTTGAGACTGTGCGCCGATGCGCACTGCTGATGACATTGCTGAATTGAGACAATGCGTTAGTGAACATTCCATCAAGGACTTTTTGCGAAATTGAGACTGTGCGCTGGTGCACATTCCATCGAGAACTTCTGCAGATCCTGAGACCTCGCCCCTGTGCTATGCACACTATCGGATCCGACACTAAGCGCCAATGCGCATTTTACCAATATTACCAATATTTGATCTGAGCGCCCATGCCAAGTGTCGCGATTTAGTGCGCGCCCAAGCTTGGTATTGCTATTTGAGTGTGCGCCCATGCGCGCCCAATTTCAAGTGTCGCGATTTAGTGCGCGCCCAAGCTTGGTATTGCTATTTGAGTGTGCGCCCATGCGCGCCCAAACTAGGTATTTCTATTTGAGTGTGTGCCCAAGCTTGGTATTGCTATTTGATTGCGCCCCCATGCGCGGCCAAGCTAGGTATTGCTATTTGAGTGTGCGCCCATGCGCGCCCAAGCTAGGAATTGCTATTCGAGTGCGCGCCTATGCGTGCCCAAGCTTGGTATTACTATTTGAGTGTGTGCCCATGCGCACCCAAACTTGGTATTGCTATTTGAGTGCACGCCTATGAGCGCCCAAGCTTGGTATTGGTATTTGAGTGCGCGCCTATGCGCGCCCAAGCTTGGTACTGCTATTTGAGTGCGCGCCCATGCTTGGTATTAATTATTTGAGTGCACCCCAATGCGCGCCCATGCGCGCTATCGTTACATGAGTGCACCCAGGCTTGAGTAGGCTATGTGAGAGTGAGCCCAAGGTTGGGTAGGCTATGTGAGAGTGCGCCCAAGGTCAGGTAGGCTATGTGCGAGTGTGCCCAAGGTTCGATAGGCTATGTGAGAGTGCGCCCAAGGTTGGGTAGGCTATGTGAGAGTGCGCCCATGCATGGGTTAATGTTTTAATACGCACCCATAGTACGTGCTCGCGCACGCCCAAAGTTATCACTCGCTGGTTTAGTATGCACCCCTGCTTGGGCTTGTTGATGCATTACGACGACGCACTTCTTGTCACTTTGAGCGTGCGCCTTGACGTTCTGATGATTCTAGAATGCACGCCCTGCCGATATGATGGTTGGGGATGCACACCCTGCTAGTGTGATTAGTCTTGAGGATAAGACTGAATGTCTCTGATGGTATGACTAGCCCAAACTCCCGCTGATTTGATTTCTTGTCGGTCAGTCTCTGCATGGACAACATTCATTTCAGTCCCTGTGCAAACAATATTTTTCCTGCAGGCATGGTATCTGCGCAGTCCAGTTTGTACACACTGTATTTTGCAACTGGCCCCTGCGTAGACAATATCCTGTTTATCTGTCCTCCCCAATGATGACACTGGCAGTCCCTGTCCTCATATTCTAGTCCACTCGCTGCAAAGATACTCATATGATGTTGCTACGTTGAGCTGCTGAGCTGCTGAGTTGCTGTTCGTCCGGGCCCATCCAGGTGGGCCCCTATATCGAGTTGATTGTTGTTCAGGCGGGCCCATTCAGGCGGGCCCCTATGTCGAGTTGAGTTGCTGTTCAGTCGGGCCCATTCAGGCGGACCCCTATGTCGAGATGAGTTGCTGTTCAGGCGGGCTCATTCAGGCGGGCCCCTATATCGAGTTGATTGTTGCTCAGCCGGGCTCAGTCAGGCGGACCCCTATATCGAGTTGATTGTTGTTCAGTCGGGCCCATTCAGGTGGGCCCCTATACTGAGTTGATTGCTGATTCAGCTAGCCCCATTCAGGCAGGCCCCTATATCGAGTTGATCGTTTTTCGTCCGGACCCATCCAGACGGGCCCTTATATTGAGTTGGTTGCCACCGGTTTGGCTAGAGGGTCTATTGAGGTGTTGCCCTCTCCGACCCCATCGAGATGGGTTATTTTCCTGAGTTGCTGATATCCCCCTTTATCACCAGGACACCACTGATTGGTGTAAACCACTTGTCAGGGGCATTCTACCTTACTTTGCAGATTGGTCAAGCTGGCTCCCCAACATGAGACGGCCTTTACATGGGGTAAGCTGGTTAAGAAGTTATGTTATCGACACATTGGACATCAGAGCTTCGTCATTAGGGCCAATGAGTCCCCCACATCGAGATACACGTTGGTGATCACTTATCACGTGAGAGATGCTGGGCAGGGAATAAAGGGAGCCACCTATGACCGGATTGCCGACTATATTTTCCGCAGGGAAAGTTATTGGAGGGACCACTGGCTACATGTGGTGTTTCCCCAGATCCCCTTTGCACCAGGCGGTGCTCTCTTTGACTTTGATGGCTGTAATCCAAAACCACTGAGCAGAGGTGGCAACAAGGAAAAGAGGCGGTCAGGACAGGAGGGTAAGGAGCGAGGTGGGCAGATCTAGGATACCTATTACCACCTGCTTACAAAGGTCAGAGACAGACGAGTCAGATGAAGAGCCTTGCTGAGTGAGTGATGTTGACTTGGGGGACTACTTTGACAGGGATACTCACAGGGATTAAGCACGCTTGAGTTGGAGTAGACCCAGGGCATCTTATGACATTGGTCACTAGAGAGAGATGCAGGCGAACGGCAATCTTATGACGGGCTGCTTACCTCTTGGCACGATACTTACTTGAGGGGGATTGATTCAGGCATTACATGTCAGGAGGACCCAAGTTGGCGGAGGTAGTTAGCCCTTCTAAGGGGAAGGGACCAGTCCCATATCTTGGGGATGGCTACAGTCACTTGGTTGGAGCAGACTTTGTTGTACAGGCTTTTGGGAAGCCATTCTATGGAAACCGTTTTCTGGAGGTTTCTTATGATTACATCTACGACAAGGGACAGGTTGAGATCTTGATCGGTGCCTCTGGCATTATTTCCCTCGCCGAGGAGTTGTACCTTCGGAGTGTCGCGGGCGAGGAGATGGCGAGATGTATGACATATATCAGCAAGATCAACCCTGCGACATCTTTTGACATCAGCTATGTGGTCCCGGAGTCGATAGCCACTCAGGTTCTCAATGATGAGGAGGACCAGTGTGTACCAGATATGGAGTCCCAGACCGTCGAGCCCACTCACGAGGGGGTACCACTCGTCTTCATCGATTGAGGCTCGTATCTTCTACTCACTGTGATGAATTATGACACTATTATGATTATCAGTGACTGCAGCCCCTCTCATGGCTGCTTCCTGCATTCTTTGTGTACTACTCATCAGTCTCGTGTCTCTAGTCATGCTCTTGCAGAGTCTGGTTTCTGGTCTTCCTGTCCTCTCAGGGTCATTTGTTTTATGATGCATGTCCTGTAATGTATGAAATGTTTTATGCATGAGATGATATGTTATTTATCACTCCTTATCATACAGGTTACACTCAAGGCAACCTAAAGGACTCCTGGATAATAGGGACTCCGGTGACCTTGAGTCTGACCTTTATACGGGGTCAGGAGCAGGCGATAAACCCGAACGCCTCACTCTAAGTCGTCTCACTGCTGGCAGGAGGGATAACCTTGACTACTCGACTGCGTGACAAGTGTTGCTTCCAGAATATACTCCTTATAAAATTCCTCTTTAACACTTAACAAAATCCTGTGTAACAGCCTGCCAGTACACCAACCCACTGCACTCGGCCCGGGGAGGGACATCGGTCCTAGCCCTGGAAGCGTTGGGGGCGCGACAGTGGGATCAATGCATAGCATATATCAGTGGTGGAGACTTCGTCATGCGCCTTTTTGGCCTTCCTTTCGTTCCTCTCCTTCCTCTCCTTTCTCTACTTCATCTACTCCCTTCCTTGCCCGTTTACACACGAGCTCTCCTCCCCCCTCTCCCCCTTCCCAACCCTCGCCCCTCGTCCCCAAAACCATCCATCATCCCTGTTTCGTAACATCCCCCCTCTTACCCCTTGAACCCCCCCCCCGCCTTCCAAAGCCCATGGAAGATGTCCCTCCCTCTGACGACACCCTACGTGGCATGGGGTAGAAAAGCGCTTCAGGGAACTGCCACGCCCTTCCCACAATTTGGCGAGATGATCTGCGCTGATACAGGAGCGCACTAGATCTGGAGGATAGAGCTGAAGCGGGATCATCATCTCCCCCTCTCCCTTCCCCCACACCCCTCTTCCCAATTTCTCCTCCTGTCCCTCCTATCCCCTCCATTCTCCCTTCTCATCCTTTATGGAACTACATGGACGGTTGACAGCAGAGAAGTGAGGTGTGCGACATAATTGATTGTTTTTCATAATCAGAGACATGTATCTTGTTCATTGGTGTTGGAGCAGTAATATTCGTGATCTCGATTTTGCCATCCAGCCTCCTTCCCTCAACGCCTGATTGTCGTAGCCTCCATGTTATATGTGCACTCCTCTCCCTCTTCCGTACCGGAAATACCTTTTTCTACCCTTCCCTCCTTCCTTTCCTTTCCTTGCTCTCCCTTTCGATCTCCCTCTCTCTCTCTCTCTCTCTCTCTCTCTCTCTCTCTCTCTCTCTCTCTCTCTNNNTCTCTCTCTCTCTCTCTCTCTCTCTCTCTCTCTCTCTCTCTCTCTCTCTCTCTCTCTCTCTCTCTCTCTCTCTCTCTCTCTCTCTCTCTCCATTGGTAGTTTTGTCTTGCTTGCTTTCGTTCTATTAGTCTGAAACCTTTTTTTCGATCCGTTTCGTTTTTTCTCTCCCTCTCTCTCTCTTCCCCCTCTGCTTTCCCTCTCCGTCCTCCTGCCTCATCTCCTTCTCCCTCCTCCTCTCTCATCCCTCCTCGTCTCCCCCATGTATGTTTTTTCGATGACCTGTTGGGATCTGCTATGTGAATTATATATGCATATCAATTGGAGAATTTGGAATGGATGCACTTGTTTGATTGCTTCTCAAGGAAAGAAGCACCCCCACCCCACTCGCTTCGTTTCGCCACCTTCGCGTAGTTGGCTGCCTTCAACTAAAACGACCTTGTTTTTACCCTCACCGCAAATGGACACACGAATGGTTTTACCCTGCTGCGTTGAAAGATCGCCCCCTGCTTCTTGTATCTTGCTCACAGTGTGCCGACATGTCTGCTCGGAGCAGTACGGGTATGGTGTGTCATGCTCGTACGAAACTCATGTGTGCTACTACCACGCCCTTCCTGCAATTCGGCAAGATGATAGATTTGGAGGCCACGCTAGGAGGTGCTCAACAACCCTCTACAGACGGAAAAAGAAGAAGAGTCCACAGGAGTGGAAGAAGGAGGGAAACCGATTGATGATGGTTGATGCCGATGGCACTGAAACTAAGATCGACGACTATTCTGACTTAGTGGATGGTTCAGAGTTTGATGGCGAGGATAGTGCTGAGGGTAGCAACCTCGTTGCCTTAGTAAAAGTTAAGGCCAGTGGCCATGGCAAGGGCGGTCAACAGAGGCATCAGGGGCAAACCCAGAACCCGAACAAGATTGCGGCTTAGGTGAGAGCGGGTTTGGATCAAGATGTGTGGCAGGACCGTTATATGTGGGGTGCTTGCATTAACTGCGGCAAGTATGGCCATCGACATTTCAAATGCAAGAATGCAAAGGTTTCGCAGAAGATACCTCCCGAAGGTGGGGTTCCTTTTTCTTCCCAGGGTGGGGCCTTTACGAGTTCCAGCTCGGGAAACACATAGGGCCAGTAGAAGTTATAGCTGCTTCTACTCGTGTTGAAGCGGGTGATGTACCCTGTTCGTTTCAAGAGTTGGTCGAAGCTATTGACTCCTTAGTCACCCCGTAGACGCATCCTGACCCAACAATACTCTATTCGTTGGATGTGTCTAAGGCCTTAGAGGACCTACAAAGTGAGTGGTTGGCAAGGGACCCTCGCGAGTCCTGGGTGGCATTAAGTCGAGGTCCTAGAGGGGAGCACTTCGTTGTGGAAGTTGGTGTAGGTGGCCGCAAGTATGGTGCCTTCGTAGACATGGGCTCCACGCGAAACTCTATAAGTTGCCACTGCGTTGACAAACTGCGCCTACAGGAACGGGTGCAACGCCTTAGTAGACCGGTAGCATATACTTTGGCCAATAAAGAGCGCATGATGGTCGAGGACGACGTCAAGGTCGTGGTTTGTACTTTCTCCCATGCAAGAGGGCAACTTAATCATAAGATTTCGTTCCTGGTTAGCCATGACTTACCGTTTGACATGTTGTTAGGTATGTACTACCTTGAGGTTGCCAAACCCAAGTTTGACTGGGACAAGAAAGTGCTAAGGCATGAGTTGCGTAATGGGAGGACCGTTAGACTGGCTAAGTATAAAGCTAGTAGGTTAATTGACTCCTACGGGTGCTTGTGCGCACAAGCGGTCTACAAAAGAGAACCAAGAAGAAGGTATGTACCTGGTTTTTGTCTCTGAGAAAGGGGAGGCCGTTAAATCACCCCCAGAGATAGAAAATGTTGTTTCTAAGTACCCTGATCTGTTTGAGGAGCTTATAGGGGTCGTCGACAGGGAGGTTGTCCATGCCATAGAGATCATCCCCGGTAGCAAGATACCTAAAGGGAGAATCTATAGGATGGTTCCGACCGAGTTGGACGAGCTTTGATGACAACTGAAAAAGCTTACACAAAAGAGCTGGATACGGCCTAACATCTCCTCCTTTGGCTCACCCGTTCTATTTGTCGCGAAAAAGGGGGGATCACTAAGGATGTGCATTGATTATAGGGGTCTCAATGCCATCACCGTTAAGAACGCAGAGCCTCTACCTCGCATCGACGACCTGTTGGATAAAGTGCAGGGATGTAAGTACTTTACCAAGATAGACTTGAAATCTGGCTACAATCAGATTTCGATTAGATAGGAAGACCAACACAAAACCGCATTTCAGACCAGGTACAATCTGTACGAGTTTGTGGTGATGTCCTTCGGCCTTTGCAATGCGCCCAGTACATTCCAGCATGCCATGAATAGGATCTTTCATGACTACTTAGATAAGTTTATCGTCGTGTACCTCAATGACATTCTTATCTTTTGTAAGATTGTCGAGGAACATGCTCAACATGTAGACAAAATACTTTCTCTCCTCCTGCAACACAAGTATAAGACAAACTTAAAGAAATGTGAGTTCGGTCACACTAAAATCTCGTACTTGGGTCATGAAGTCTCCGGGGAAGGGATTAGGCCCGAAGATGCGAAGGTGGCTAGCATTCGAGACTGGCCACGACCTCAGTCTGTGACCGAGGTCAGATCATTCTTGGGGATGTGTAGCTATTATCACAATTTTGTAAAGAACTATAATACGATTGCCTCCCCCTTGACTGATCTAGCGCACCTTGACACTCCATGTGAGGCTGCTTTCAAGAGATTGAAGTATGCCCTCACACATCATGAGATTCTCATGGTTCCCGATCTTGAAAGGTCATTTGTTGTAACCACTAACGCAAATCAATTTGGCATTGGTGCAGTGCTGGCTCAACAGGAAGGGAAGAAGTTGAGGCCAATCAAGTACATGAGCAAAAAGATGCCATCAAAGAATTTTGTTAAGTTCACCTACGAAAGGGAACTATATGCCCTCTATAAGGCACTTGTCCAATGGAGACACTATCTGTTGGGAAGGTTCTCCTATCTGAGAACTGACTACCAGACACTCAAGTGGATCTAGACACAACCTTTTTTGTCTGATGCACTCAAACGCTGGATTGAAGTCATAGGCCAGTATGACTTCAAACTAGACTACGTGAAAGGAGAGTATAACAGGGTTGCTGATGCGTTGTCACGTAGGGCACATTACCTAGGTGCACTGGTTAATGAGTTTGGCTTATATGACAATGTAACTTGATCATTGGTGGAAGCCTACAAGGAAGACCCTGTCACGATGGACATCATGCACAAACTAGAGGCACAAGACAAGGCCACATCTGATGAGTTTGTGATGGTGGATGGGTTGCTCTTTCTTGAGAAGGCAGGATTTAAGAGGTTACTTGTTCCATCTAGAAAGATTTTGCGTAGTTTATTTTCAAGAGAGTGCCACGACACAACGGGACATTTTGGCTACAAGAAGACTTCTGCTAACCTAGTACAACGATTCTGGTGGCCTAACATGCTTGACGATGCAAAAAAAGTATGTACAGACTTGCCAGGTTTGTCAGCGGGAAAAGCCGCGAACTCAAGCCCCGCTTGGGTTACTCAAGCTCCGCTTGGGTTACTCAAGCTCCGCTTGGGTTACTCAGGCCCTTGCCCATTTCCGCTGGTCCGAGACAGAGCGTTTCCATGGACTTCATGGACACCCTCGTGACCAGCAGGAGTGGCAAGCGGCACATATTCGTCATAGTTGATAGGTTCACTAAGTATGCTAAACTAATCGCCATGCCAATGACAACAAGTATTGAGCACGTCATCAAGTTGTTTATGGATAACTGGGTGCGTGATTTTGGGCTCCCTAAAACGATTGTTAGTGACAAAGATGTTAGGTTCACCAACAAAATGTGAAAGAAGGCTGCTGAACAGATGGGCAGTCAACTCCAGATGACTTCAGGGAATCATGCGGAAGCCAACGGGCAGGTTGAACAAATGAACCGTGTGGTGCAGCATCTACAGAGGCATTACATTAAGCCTTGGCAGGACGAGTGGAATGAGAAGTTACCTCTTATCACCGGTCTATATAACAATGTTGCACACAGCACCACTGGCGTCAGTCCGAGTCAATTGCATTTGGGGTGGAAGCCTAGATCTGCTCTAGACTTCTTCCTGATTGAAAATCGATCCGCTGCAACTCCTGTAACCATTGAATTTGGTGTCCAATACGAGAAGTTGTTGCAGCAGGTTGTCGAACACATCAACAAGTCTCAAGAAGCAATGATTGCTTTCGAGAACAAGCATCGACAACAATCCACATTTCAGGTAGGGGAACATGTCAAGGTAAAGGCCAGTGAACTAGGACAGGAATTCGCCATCACTAGGAAACTAATGCCTTAGTATTTTGGTCCTTGGGAAGTCTTAGATATTGTGGGTAGTGATTTGGATGGTCCTCATACATGATTAGAATCCCTGGTCACTTGCGCACTTACCCTGTGGTTCACTCCTCAAAGCTTGCACCTTTCGCTAAGACACAGCAATTCCCATCAAGGAGATCAATGCTGGCCCCAAGCATGGATGGTCACGTGGACGTCGACGATATTCTGGAACATAGAGACATGCATGCTCCCAAGCCAGCTGGCCGGGGAAGACCGCCTAAACCTATGAGAGAATACCGGGTTCGGTTCAGGCATCATATGGATCCTAAGGAAGATCGTTGGTTCACAAGAGAGGAACTTGTCAAGACAGCTCCTCAGATCATGGTCGAGTACCAAGAAAGACTGAAGAGGAAGGCACCTCAATGAAGCATCTCAGTGGTCTTTCGGAGCTAAGGGGGATGAAATGCGAGGAATGAGCCCTCACGGGGCCCTTATCAGACATGCACATGTTTTGGGCAGAGGCCCACAGCAAGCCCTGTGCCCGCCCTAAGTGAAGGCGGGCCTGGATATTCACAAGAGGCCAAAATTTGACATTTTTCCATATGTGGGTACTCAGGCAGTTTCAGCACACCAGTTGGTTACAAGGAAACTTGAGCCTCCCAGATACATCACGAGGTGGCCACGGGCCTATCAGAAAGCAGCATTGTCGACATACCTACCCTGGGGCATGTGCAAATGCAGCAAACGGGCGAAGTCTGGAAATCCTGGGTGTGCCCAACTGTAAGTGGCCCAGGCCTTCAACTGCAGTGATGGGCCTAGGCGCAGGCACTGGGGTCCGACAGGAAGCTACTGGAAGCTTCTCAGCCAGGCCCACACGCAGCCAAACAGAGCCCGCCACTTCCATATAGGAAGTAAGGCAGCCAGGGGCTGGCATTCGGCCCTCGCTGGCAATGCGGTCACGCTGCTGTGCTGCTGCGCAAGTCGCTGCTTGCTGCATTATCGGCCAGGGGTGCATGCGGGCGCTTGGGAGGTGAGAGGGGCGCTGCAGGGCAGCGGTGTACGAGCATCCAAAGCCGGGCTGCAGGGCGCAAGGGGATAAGGGGCGATCGGTGGTCTTCAGGAAGGAGGCGAGTGTGGGTGGTCAGGGGGTGATGAGGGGAGACGAGATACATACCTGGTGCATGAGGGAGGTCGGCTATGGTGTTGACGTCATCTACTGTTGCATACCGTATAGGTGCAGACCAGAACAAGAACCGACCTTTCAATACAAAGTATAAGATAGCACAGCGGAAGACTTAGATACCAATGATCCGAACAATCAATATTGCAATTCAGCCCCAAACATACATCATCATCATCATTCCATGGTGTGAAGGGGTTTGGCGCTTCACACTGGAAGACTGCGCCAGCCCCAACCATACACAGACGAAGGAGATGGGGGTTAGACGAAGAAGAGGGGAAGATGGGAATGTCGTCAACACCAAGTGTTCAGCACAGGCCCAAATAGTCCCTCGTCGAAATGTCTGAATCCCAAAGGTCGAGTCTGGATCCAATGCCATTAAGTCTCAAGTCACAACTCTCTCTCTCTCTGTAGTAGTCCGCTGATACTGAGAAGTCAGGTGGTGAGAGGGGAAAAAGAGATGGTGGACATAGAGGAGGAAGA
>BFEA01000916.1:202801-220498 GCA_003427395.1 Chara braunii | reverse complement strand
GAGAGAGAGAGAGAGAGAGAGAGAGAGAGAGAGAGAGAGAGAGAGAGAGATTACAGGTAGAGGTTACATCGGGAATTGTGCCCAGGATCTGATCCGACATTTTTGAGGCAGACATTGATTGGACACTCGGCAAGGGACTATATTTGGACTTCGCTATTGTGATCTTGGTCTTCTCCCTCGCCTCCATCTTTGTCTCGCCTCCCCCGCCATCGCTCATCCGTGGTATCTCCCCCATGTGCGTGTGCAAGGAGGGACTTTTTCTTCTGTGTGCGCGGTCCCTCCTCCCTCTCTCACATGTGCGGTGTATGATGGGATGTAGCGTTAGTACCAGACAGGTTAGGTCATATCTTTGAGTCTTCCATTGCACTACAATGTGCTATTTTGTATGTATCGGGATGTACATTGCTTGTTATTGCTTGGCTGACATTGCATTGTCCATCCTTGTCCTTTTTATCATGTTGCGGATCCTTGGCTCCATATACATTGCCCAACTGGGCATGTATCAGTTGGTATCGGAGCCCCGCACGTCAATCAGGACATCAACCTGATCTGATGCACGCACGGGGACAATCGATCGATTGATCGATTGATTGATTGATTGATTGATTGATTGATTGATTGTTCGATCGATTGATTGATTGATTGATTGACCGATTGATTGATTGGTTGATTGACAAATTAATTGATTGATTGATTGATTGATTGATTAGGTCACCCTAATTAATCTCCAATTGACAATTTTTAACCCAAAGCCAATTCCGAAAAAAAAAAATTATTTCTTCGGCATTTTGTCTTTGGGACACATTCATTTTCCTTGTGTTTCGCGAATTCCGAAACTGCGCAGCAACCAAAATTTTCAATTCGTTTTCTGAAATTTCGTTGACGGATCCGATAATTTTCAAAATTTCTTCCTTCGGCGCAAATTCGTTTTTCTGAAGTGATCACAAATCCGAAATAGCGCAGTAGCTGAAGTTTCAATTTACTTTTTTCTGAAATTATGAAATGTCGCTGCTTGATAAATCCGAATAATTTTTCTTTTTTGTGGATTTTGTTTTGCGCAATTTGGACTTCATTAAAATCTGAATTCACTCGTTCCGAAAATATTTGGGAATCGCCTGTTTTATTTCGTTTATTTGGAAATTTTGCATCTTGCATGAACTAGTAACTGGGAAATTCGATTTCTGATTTTTTTTTTTTCGAAATTCAAACTTTTTCCGTTTCTTCCATATTCCGAAATTTTCCGTGTCTCTTGGAAAATCTCTCCTTGTGCAAGGACAATGAGTGATAGCGAATTCCAAAAACCAAGTAGCATCATACACATGAAACCAGATAGTTGTTACATGCTGCGCCTGCAATAGGCTGCACAGGCCATTTCCAGGCCCATGTTGTTTTCAGCCTGAAAGCCTGAAAACAAGGGCCTACAGACCCCGTGTGAAAGTCTGCAAACAAGGGCCTACATGCCCTGTGTCATTTCAGCCTAAAACAGGGCCCTCCTGGCCCTGAGTCTTTTCAGCCTGAAACAGAGGGCCATTTTCAGGCCCTCATAAGATCGACCTGCCCTGAAACCTCGGCACCAGACCAGGGTCTTAGCTCAGGCCATTTTTGGCCTATTTTCAAGGCAACCTTTTTTTGAGCTTCAACCCCAAGGTCTGGCACGTTTTGGCATTGGCAAGAGCAGCCTCTTGGACGGGCCAGCACTATATAAGACTGGCCCGCCCTGCAGGCTGCATGTAGTTCATAGGGACTTCCCGGGCACTTCATGTGCAGTTCAGGAGGCAGGAGGTAGTCTTCAGGATTCGGCAGCAGCACTCTGGAAGAGCGCTGCAGTTGTAGTAGTAGCGTTAGCAGTAGTCTTCAGCGCGGGGCACTAGTAGGAGCTAGAGTAGTACTGGAGAGAGAGAGAGATTGGGCGGAGGCCAGGGAGACCTACCTGCAGCGCCATAGCTCCAGCTTTGTCTTCGAGGTACCTGCAGCATGGCACGAGGGCGCAGCGCGGCCGGGAGCGCTGTGCCCCGCCCGCGCAATTAGGCCGAACGGCACCGAGCGGCGAAGCGGCGCGTAGTCGGACCGAGCGGCACTGGACGACAACAAGCGGGGGAGCAGCGAAATGCCAGGGGGAGTGGATTCGGGGTGGTGTGAGGTGGTGGTTGAGAGGTTTTGGGTGAATGGTTGATGATGGGAAGGATGGTGATGAGGGTGATGCATCGTGCGTAGAGGATGAGGTTGCTATGAAGAGGCTGCTTGTGAAGGGCTGCGAAGGGTATGGTCTCCCAGCATCATTATTAGAGCTACGAATTGTGGGGTGTCACGTGTCCAACGAAAGAATCAGGTGATGAAGGGCAACGAAGGGCATGGAAGGTCTATTCCCCCCGGACTACCAGTGAGGGGTCACCGACAGGTTCGGTGTTTTTGTCTTGCTACGCGGCAAGTGAGGGGTAAAGTGAAGCCACGGTCCGTTAGTCCTTATTGTTCAGTCTTTTTTTGATGGCCGAGAGAGTGGCCACGTGATGGCTGAGTTGCCTTCGGCCCGATAAGCGGGGGGTGAAGGTTTGGGGGAGACAGACACATCATGATGAGAGGTTGGTTTATATGCTTCGATTCATAGTTTTGTGTGACACTTGTTGCTCTTCGTGGCTTGAGTGACCTCCATTTTTTCGTTTTGATCTCGTTTTTTAGGGAGGTAGTTTCAAGATAGTAACTCGATTTCGATTTTCAGATGATTGAAAATTCGGGATTTGATTTTAATCTCTGGGTTTCGAATCTAATTTTTGAATCTTTTGGATTTCTCTATTTTGGATTTCTCATGACAGGTAGCTTTAGGCTTTCAATTTGAATTTGATTCAAGACAGCGGGCTTATGAATGATCTTAAAATTTTCCAAATAATTCTCGATTCGATCTTTTCATGTTGATGATCGTAAATCAAAGTTTCATCTCTGATCTCGAATAATTTTTTTTAACTTTTTAGATTCCTAATGAACTCGTGAAGAATAATCCACGTAACTGATTCAAGACAGTGGGCTCATGAACGAAAATTTTCGAATGATTCTCGATTTGTTCTTTTCATATTGACCATCGTACATCGGAGCTTCGTCTCTGATCTAGAATAATGGTTTCTAACCTTTTAGATTTCCAATGGTCTCGTGAATTTGCTGGTTTTTTTTTTTAATGTTTCGACTCGCCTGAGAGTGAAATTCTTAATTTGTCGTGTTTCCCTATTTTAGTAAGCTCAAGTTTGTGTTCTTCTACCTTATATTAGTATGTGCTTTTATATCTTGAATTCGATATCTGATTCGATATTAGAGTTTATCTATTTGGGGGATCTTCAAAAAGTAGGTCATAACTGAGTCTCAGGCTGCGATCCTGTAGGATTTGGGCTCATAGGTGCTGATTGAACTCTCTCCTTCAGGGTTGAGCCCCACCCTACGAGGGTTATGCAAGGTGGGAGGTGTAATCTTTGAGAGGGTAGGGGTGGTTTGTGGATTTGTTCTCTTTTGGGCCAAGCTGATTTGGGTTAGATCAGCTAAGGCGGTTGGGAGAGAGGACAAAGGGTCGATGCAAGCTTTAGTAAGGTGAGAGGTTGCAAGGTGTTTCACTTGGAGGGGGTGGGATATGAGGGAAGGGTGACCTTCGGCTCTGTGGGGGTATACTCTCGGAGGTATTGTATGTTGCTGAGGGAGCAGGAGGGATTTAGGGGGCTGCTCTGAACTAGGGCTGGAAGGTGAGGGGGCACCTTCCAGTGGAGGCAGTGAAAGGGCAGGAGGTCGTTTTGTGGGGGGGAAGAGTAAGCCGCTCGGTTCTTGTGATCCTTTACCTTCAGTGGAGACGGAAATAGGCGCAGAAATTTCCATGGGGAGAGAAGAACTTCCCTTCCGTCCTCTCTTCTTGTGGGATTAATATGCCTTATATGACTACTTGGTTTTCATAACCTTTTAATTTTTGAGTTGCTTGCCTACGTTTTATGAGCCAGGTGTTTCGGGAAGGTGTGGTGCTGCACTTACTAGGGTGAGGGTGTTCACCTGATTTCTACCATTTCTCCTCTTGCAAACTATGGGTGGAGGAGGTCGGCTCGTCGTAAGAGGAGGAATGTGTTGAGGAAGGTGTGTGGTTGTGGCTGCTGTTCTCATCCCGCGAACTATGTGGTGGAGGGGGTCGGCTCGTCGRGGGATGAAGAAGAGTAGGGGGTTGAAGGGAAGTTGGTTCCATTGATTGTCGCTGACTCGTAAAATTCACTCAAAAGCTTTTTGGCGGACTAATTTTATTTTTCTTCTTCGAACTATGTGGTGGAGGAGGTCGGCTCGTCGAAGAAAGACGAATAGTTGAAGTCTGCTTTTATTGGTTTCATCAAAAAAAAAAAAAAGGGAGGGGCTGATTGGTGGTCTTAAGAATGTTTTTGGACTCTGGGGATTCCTAGCAACTCTTCTTAGGTGGCTTCGATGCTGTTAAACTCAGTGACCTGCTGCTGTTCGACACCAGAACGACGCTGGTCGGTGCTGGGGTGTTGCCCTGTGATCAGTTGATGCAGGAGCGTGAGGCCTGGTAGAGAGATCAAGGGATGCTTTGAGGTGGGCATCCTACGGGACAACTAAGGGTTGCTAGGACAATGCTGGTCGGAGTTGGGGTGAGTTGTGTTGCCCTGTAACCCAGCAGGATATGGGGGTGTGAGACATGGAAGAGCTCGACAGGGAGTAGGACAGTGTTGGAGTGCTTTGGAAGGGTTTGTCAGGGATTTCAAGGGTTTTTGAGCATTTGTAGGACCTATGAGGTCTATTCCCATGTTTTTCGTACTGCTCAGACGTTTTCTCAAGAGACCGAGGTGAGCTGGAGAAGGAGAAGGTGGGATATTACGTGTCCTACTAGTAAGGGAGCTAGCTGGTAGGACGGGAATAGGGTCCAGCAGCAACGGAGATGGTGGCTCTGCTGCAGTTAGTCTTGCCGGAGTGGGGTACAGGGGACGGACTGAGGGTGTTTGAGTCTCTTAGGTGAGTGGGAGAAATAAATGGTGGGATATCAAGCGTCCTACTAGTGCGGGGGCTAGCCGGTAGGATGGAAATAGGGTACAACAACAACGGAGATGGTGGCTTTGTTGCAGTAAGTCTTGCCGGAGTGAGGTAAAAGAGGATTGATGGGGGGCACCTGAGTCGTTTTCTGAATTTTATCCAATTCTTAAGTTTGTCGTAGTAATTTCCTAAGTAGCTCCAATTTTTCTTAGCCTAAGCCAGGTAATGGCCCCGGTATCTCAAATTTTTAAAATTCGATGTAAATCTCCATATGGGATGCACGGCCCGGTTCCCAGCACGTGCTGCTCCCCACAAATAGATTGGAGCCTTGTTCCCATTAAAAAAAAAGAAAAAAAAAAGGTACCTGCAGCACAACGCCATCTTCACAAGTTAGTACCTGGCACATGAGACAGAGAGAGAGAGAGAGAGAGAGAGAGAGAGAGAGAGAGAGAGAGAGAGAGAGAGAGTTCTTCTTCTTCCTCTTCTCAGTCCACCATCTCCCTCTCACCCTCTCGCTACCTGACTTCACTGCATGAGCAGACTATGAGAGAGCGAGATTGGTGACATTTGGTCCAGACTAGACATTGGGCTTCAGATATTCGACAAGGGATTATTTGGGACTTGTACCGAAGACTTGGTGTTAACGACATTCCCATCTTCCCCCTCTTCTCGTCTGATCTCCTCCTCTTCGTCTGTGTATGGTCTAGACCTGGTGCAATCTTTATGTGTGTTGCACCAGGCCCCTTCACACCTTGTGATGAGGATGATGTATTTTTGGTCCGCATTGCGACATTGATGGGGCTAGTCATTTGTATTCTAGCATTTCGCTATGTTGTCTTGTAGTACGTGAGGGAGGTCAGTCCCGGTCAGGTCAGGACTTTTATCTAAGTCTTCCACTGCGCTACAAAGCACCATTTTTGTATGTATCAGGATGTACACTGCTTGTTGAGATTCTACTAGCACTACATTGTCCATTCAATCCTTTTCATCGCATTGCGGATCCTTGGCTATTCATGTACATCGCCCTACTGGGCATGTAACAGTTGGTATCAGGACACCGCACGCGAATCAAGACAACCTGATCTGACACGTCTGCGGGGACTAATTTGTTGATTAATCTTGATTGATTGATTGATTAGAGCCACTAATTAGCCCCCAAAATCACGATTTTAACCTCACTACCGAAAATCGATTTTTTTTTCTTTTCTTGGATTTTGTTCTCCTGCTATTTCTGTTGTGGAAAAATCGCAATAGCACAACACCTGAAATTTTCGTTTTTGTTTTTCTTCTGAAAATTCAAAATTTCGTTGTTGGAAATCCGGAATATTTTTTTTCCAAAAATTTCGATCTCCTGTTGCAATTTCCCGTTATTTGGAAATCCGGAATATTTTTTACTGATTTTCGAAACTCGTTTTTTTTTTTAAACAGTATAGGAAATCCCTCTTTCCAAACTGCGCATACTCCCATCTGAGTAATTCGAAATATTTTTTATTTTTTTATTTTCGGAATTATGTTTTTGTTGTTCTTTTTTTAAGGGAGATTGGGAGACCTACTGAACTTGCAAAACTCGGGATTTTTATTTTCTCGAAAAAAAAAATTCTCTCTGCAAAAGTTTAAACTTTTCTTTTTGATTAGTGGCTCCTTACCTGGGCGATTTATCCCACCCACCCTCCCCACCTATGTTGTTGCCCCTATGGCATACTCTTCTTCTTCATCTAATTCCGGGTACCCCTACTGCAGCATTGATAAGTTGCCACGTCAGCAGGCCATGTCAGCAGTGACACGTCCGTAGACCACGTCAGCAGGCCACGTCAGCAGTGACACAGCAGCAGACAACGTCAGCAGGCCACGTCAGCAGTAACACGTCAATCGACGGCCAGGCCACGTCAGCAGCCGAGCAGTGCCACGTCAGCAGCAGGGGGTGCCGTGTCAGCAGCCCCCTGACCTGGTCTATGCTTACGCGCTCACAAACAGCCGCCATGGATCAGAAGTCCGGGGAAACGGCCGCGGCCTATCAGACCCGGATGCTGGCTTGGAGTGTCGAAACCAAGCAATGGTCGGATGCAGTAGCAGCCGCAGAAAAAAAGAAGGCGGAGGACACCAAACAGGCACGTTTGTTGGCAATCGAACAGCAGTGCCAGCACGACGAGGCAGCAGCAAAGGCTGTCGATGAAGAACGAACTCAACGACGTGAGAAGATATTCAACGGAGACAATGGCAGCGGACTGGCGGGGCGAGGCCGAGAACGGTAAGATGGAAGTGAGTGAAAGCAAGATCGCTCTACTCCTATCCCATATCACAGACCTCCTGGCAACGTGCATTGCACAGCAGGAGGACATCCACAACCTCGACGCCGCGGTTCAGACGCACAGACGGGCAATTGATCAAGTCAACAGTTGGCTCCAGCAGCTGCAGCAACGACCCGTCACTGATGCCAACTCCTCCAACACCTCTGATCGCCTCAATGCATTGGAGATCGACTTCAGAGCCCTCAACGACGACGTGCAGCTACAGCAAACCGCCACGCAACAACTGGAGCAGTGGATCTGTACTGCCGCCGCCAACCCGAGCTCGGCACTACGCGAGTCGACTCCAAAGTTCGATGATCAAGGGATCTTCTGCGATTCGACGAAGACGGACCCGATTTCGTGGTTCCGCAAGTTCGAGCTCAAGTTGCAGCTATACCACGTCAGGGAGGATAAACATCACGCATACTTGTACTCCCGATCGAGGGGCGCGTGCCAAGCATGGTTGGACAATCTCTCGTCCAAGTACGAGGTGGTAGCTGCCGACTTGTACACCAAGATCAGCTGGGGTGATCTAAAGGCGGCATGACATAAGCAGTTCCAAGTAGAGCCGTCGAAGATCAAGGCAGTGGACAATTTGATGATCTTCAAACAAGGCACGCTGCCGAGTGTTGACCGGATTGCCGAGTACCAATGCTTGACATCCGTCCCAGACATTCAGATGGGCTTCAAGGCCGTCAAACACTACTTCATCACGAGGTCGTGTCCGGCATTGGGCAACGCCTTGACTCACATTGAGGATATCCTGACGACAATGGCATAGCTCTTTGACAAGGCCGCGCAGATTATTGTCACGAACATGGAGGCTAAGAACCTCAACCGTTCGTCTGCGCCAGGCCTAAGCAGAGATCAACATCGACCGAAAGTGGCCATGGTCGTGGCGGGAACGCCAAACCGACCAATCTAGCGAGATTGTGTCTCCCAATGAAGGGGACGGACTTGTAGCCGCCCGGGATGGTGGCCGCCTTGGTAGAGGCCGAGGACATGGCAAGCCGAAGACAAACACCACATTTATCGTCGGGCCCGACGCAGCAGCCTCAGTCCCATGGACCCACTACGGCCTCTCGGAGCAATCATACAAGCAACGCATGAGATACCGCTACTGTCTGTGGTGTAACAACGATCTCCACGACACAGTGGGCTGCGCGCTGAAAGCCAAAGGCAAATCGGAAAACTGAGCACCGCCGGGAGCGGCTCGACGACACTCTCGATGTCTTCGGAGCCGGTCGCTTTGCAGGTGACCGCCCTTCGTTCGAGGCACATGCGAAAGTCGATAGTCCTCCTCTTCTATATTCTTACGAGGACTATGCTGTCCAGCTCGTTCCTACGCTGGGTACTCATGCTCAAGGACAAGATGTAAGTGCCACATCTTCTCGGTCCGGCAGCGGCGACTTATCGTCTTCAAGTGGTTCTTCACGGGATTCCGTCCGCGAGTTCAACAACCCTTTGCAGCCTTGGGGTGGATGCCTCAACTCTTGTTGGAGCTTCCTTCTACTTGGCTATGGCTTCCTTCTCCTCCAAGCCCTTCTCCTTCCTTTCTTCTCTCCCCCCAAGTTGCCACAAGCTCCTATCACTAAGGCTAGGGAGTCCTTCCCTCTTGGCCTTGTCTTCTTTCCCACTACCCTGGGAGCTATGGCGGATCACCTCCTTCACTACCACTAGCTTGTAGAGTCCTCCACACTAGCTCACAGCCTCCTCTACATTCTCAAACTGGCAGGGGTTCCCCTCACTTCACTCCAAGTGAGTCTAGAGCTCCTACGGGCACATTTGGGCAGCATGGGCACTCCTCATGCAAGTGTGAGTGTGGTGGACTGAATCCCCAGCTTATATAGGCTGGGAACAGCAGTCCGGGCAGCCCATGGGCCTCTCCAAGTGCCCCATAGTGAATCGAGGTACCCCGATGGCCAATTTTCACCTCTAGGCCTCTCCGGGGGCACCTAGGCCTATTTTCGGCCAGGTACATGCAGTCCGAGTGGTTGGTACCAACTCAGCCTGCCCCTTGGGCCTTTTTCCAGCCTCCTACCCCTTGGAAAATGCTACCCCCTTGAGTCCAAGGTCCAAGGGGTAGCCTACTTGAGCGAAAAAGGCCTAGTGGGTCCTTTTCTCGATTTTTTCAAGTTTCGGCCTCCCTTGGGTAGGCCGGAGCATTTTTCCAAGTGGCGGCACATTTTCAGCCCTGGATCAGGCCGAAATCCAAGGCCTCTATTATTCCGAGTTACCCCATGGTGGTCCTTGCTTCAAATTTGAGCTCATAAGCTCAATTTTCCAATTTTTGGTGCATCTGGCTCTCTTTTTGGACCAAATGCACTGTTTCGTCTTTTTCCACCTTTTGTTTCTTTCCATTTTGGGCTGCCACCTCATTCCGGAGCTAGCCGTTTTGGGCTGGCCTACCAAAAACGGTTGTTTTCTCTCCACCATGAGATCAGATCTCAGATCCATGACCCAAAAGAAAACCGACCCTTTACTTTTTGCATTTTCTTTCATTTTGTCCTTTTTAATTCATATATTGTTGGGATATGGCCCTTATCTTAGCAATCCGGCCTACCCTCCTTGAATCTAGGAGGGATGAGGTCATCATTGGGACCTGGCAGTCCCTACCGCAGCAATCCCAATGGCCCGGCACATTTGCCTCCACCCATTTCTCCCATTTTGTCTCATTCTCCCTCCATTTTCTCCCCTTTTTCTTTTCTTTTTCTTTTATTCTTGCTGCGACAATTGTCAAACTGTTGTGCTCTCTCTTTCTAGGCCTTAGAACCTTGTTCATGGCCAGGTTCATGGCCGACTGTTGGTCGTTACATCCCGGCCTACCAAGTTGGCATGCCCATGCCCCTAGGGGGCTCATTTTGCTCCCGTTAGCCTTCATTTTGAGCTCCTTTGGCTCCGATTTTTCAAGGCCAACCTATTTCTTGCTTGGAGCCTCTTGGGCTCTTATTTTCTCATGCCTAGCTAGTCCGAGATATTTCAGACTGTTGGGCAGCCCCTCCCTTATTTATTTTTCTTTGTTTTTCACTCCCGTTTCACCCGTTTAAGCTCCACTAGTGCTTGTACTAGTGGTGCTAATATTTTCCACCGTCGAGATTTTCGATCTCGGCGGTGCCGTTAGCCTTGCACGTCCACTCCCTACCCTGGCTAGTGGTTTCCCCTTGGGACACCTCAAGTCCCCGCCATTCCCCCATACTAGTTCCAATTTTTCCGTCCCGCCGGCGATGCCGTCGACAAGGCCCAATTTTCGACAATTTTTATTTGGGTCCATTTGGCCCCCGACGTCGTCCCGGTTGATGCCCAATTTTTATTTGGGACTTCCCATGGCCCCGGCAGTCCCATTTTATTATTCTCGTGTGCCCTAAGTGCACCGATAATTTTCCCGGCCGCGGGACCCTCGCCTTGCCATCACCGTTTTGCCGTTATACTCCCCTAGGCCTACGGCGCCGTTTTCTAGTCTTTGGGGCGTACCGTGGCTTATTTTCCCTTGGCCTAGGCATCCCCATGCAGTCCGTTATTTCTCGGACTGCAGTCACAGCCAATCTTCTAGCCCCACAGCCCCACAGCATGCCCCATGCTAAAAGAAAATGCAGCGTTAAATTTCTAGGAACGTCCGGGCTCAATTTTAGCTCTCGGAGCCCCAAGGGCCAGTCCGTTATTTCTCGGACTGCAGTTGTGGCCCTCCCATGCCCTTGGGAGCCACCGTTTGCCCCTCTCTCTCCCAAATAGTAGGCCCCCATGCACCGATTTTCTCAGGGAGGCCTTTTTTTTCTCGTGGAGCCCCTACGGGCTCCATTTTCTTGGGGGAGGCTAATCCGAGGTTTTTCGGATTGCTCTCATGCCTCTAGCACTCGTTTTCTTTACTTTTTATTTTTCTTTTGGCCTTCCCTCTTGCTCCAACTTGTGCTTGCACTAGTGGTAATAATATTTTTGACCGTCAAGATCTCCGATCTTGACGGTGCACTTGTTTTATTTTTTTGCAGCACATACCGTGCCGCAATTTTTCCTTGGGGCGTCACAAGTCCCCGCCATTTGCCCCGCACTAGTCCCCGACATTAGTCCCCGACACTAGTCCCGCTAGTGGTCCCGCCGGTGGTCCCGCCGGTACTTGTCCCACCGGTACTCATCTCGATACCGCATTTTTTGCTTGGTCCCATGTGGTCCCCGACACTAGTCCCACGCTAGTTCCTGGTACTATTCCCACCACTGGTCTCGCCGGCACTTGTTCCGCCGGTGGTCTCGCCGGTATCCGTTGATACTCTTGTCATTTTTCCGCCTTATGGCAGCCTCCTCTACTTGTGCCTTCTCGCGTCCCGCGCACCGCCCTCCCCGGGTGCGGGTCCTCACTTGGTCCGTGGCCCCTTGGTCTTCTTGACGTTGCGTCCCAACGACCCTCTCGGTCCGGCTACGTTTTCTCGTGCTGGCACCTTACTTACTATCCCTTCTCCCTTCCTCTTTTCGTTGCGGCGTGCGCCTCATTACGCTACTTCTCTCGTCGGTCCTTCTCCTTTTCCGGGGAAGGGTCGCCTTTGCCATTTTTTTGCGGCCCTTTGTCGCCTCCCGTTCCGTTAATTTCCTCGCGGGTCTATAGCCCCAGCGACTCCGGGAAGCCTCTAGATCCCAAGTGTCTGTGACTACGCCTTCGATTCTTCCATTCTTCTTGCCTCTGGTTTTCTCTGCCGTGCACAAATTGACCATATACAGTTTCTTGAGTGATGGGATGTTATTCGGGACTCACCAGTCTCGACAACGGCCCTTCATTCCGAGGCACATGTGGAAGTCGATAGTCCTCTTCTATATTCTTATGAGGACTATGTTGCCCGGCTCGTTCCTACGCTGGGTACTCATGCTCAAGGACAAGACGTGTGTGTGGCATCTTCCCCGTCCGGCAGCGGCAACTTATTGTCTTGAAGTGGTTCTTCACGGGATTCAGCGCGTGAGTTCAACATAGAGGTATTGGACCTGCTCACGTCCGAGGATTTCGCATGGCTTCCTCTCCCAACCACGGGCTGTTTGTCGGGACCGCAATGCGCAATATTATGCGCTCATCTTCACACGTGTCTATCCTTCGGTGCACCACTAATTTCGTCCACGGAGGACGAAGTTGCAGTGGGGGACATCCTTGCGTATGCTACCAAGGCGACCCGCGAGTTTCACAAGCAGCGGTACGATGACAACGACGCACTGCTCCTCTATGTCTGCATCCAAGTTGGGCAAGCGTCCTGCAATACTTTCCTGGATAGCGGCGCGTCTCGCAATTTCATGAGCTAAACCTTTATACAAAGGGCTGACCTTGGCGCACAAGTTCGAAGGAAGGCAAATCCGACGGCGATGAAGTTGGCGGACGGAAGGACGCAACAACTTATCGACCGCTAAACCGAGACCGTACCGGTGTATTTCGCACCTCATGCATGCGAACCGGTGACGTTCGATATTTTGGATAGGGACTTCGATATCATTTTAGGAATGCCTTGGCTTGCAAGTGCGGATCACACGGTCAACTTCGACCGTCGGACTCTTACCATTCGGGACGCCTTCGACACCAAAGTGTCGTGTACTATTCCTCTTCCGCACCCTTCGATCCGGTGCCAAGTGGTGACGGCCAAGTCGTTCCGGGCTACTTGCGATTACGAGCAGCCCGACGAGATAGGCCTATGCTTCCTACGGACCGTCGCGGTAGCCGATTCTTCCCCCACGGACTTGTCCTCGGACCCCCGTGTGGTGCGGTTGCTTGATGTGTTCACCGACATCTTCGAGTCACCTACCCGTGTGGTGCCAGATAAGCCGATCTCTCACGAGATCATTCTTGAGTCCGGTGTCGTGCCGTCGAAAGGCTGCATTTACCGCATGAGCGAGGAGGAACTTACGGTCCTTCAAGTGCAACTCGAAAACTTGTTGGACAAGGGCTGGATCCGCCCTAGTAGCTCCCCATATGGAGCACTAGTTCTCTTCGTACGGAAGAAGAACGAGGATCTACGATTGTGCATCGACTACGGCAAGCTCAATGCGCAAACCGTCAGAATGCGGGGCCTCTTCCTCATATTGACGATCTCCTTGAGCGATTGGGAGGTGTGAAGTACTTTTATAAGTTGGATTTGAAGTCGGGATATCATCAGATTTCGATATGGCCGAACGATCGCTATAAATCCATATTCAAGATGTGGTATGGGCATTTTGAGTAGGTGGTCATGCCTTTTGGCCTCACAAATGCCCCGACGACCTTTCAAGCGACAGTGACTAACGAGTTTCGTGCGATGTTAGACCGGTTCGTGGTAGTCTACTTAGACGACATTCTCGTCTATAGCCGGACATTGGAGGATCATCTTGAGCACCTTCGACGAGTGTTGGAGACGCTCCGCCGCGCCAAGTACAAAACCAACCGCGACAAGTGCGAATTTGTCCGACAAGAAATAAATACTTGGGTCATTTTGTCACACCGGAGGGCATCAGTTCGTTGTCGGACAACATTCAAGCCATCCAAGAGTGGTCGGAGCCACGAAACATCAGGGATGTCCGTTCATTTCTTGGCCTTCCCGGCTACTACCAACGTTTTATCAAGGGATACTCGAAGATCGCGGCCCACTTGACCAAGCTTCAATGCGAGGATCGAACGTTTGACTTCGAAGAGGATGCGTGAGAATCATTTTTGGCTCTCAAAGCCGCGCTATTATCTACGGAGGTCTTGCGCATATACGACCCGCTATTGCCAACGTGCGTCACTATTTATGACATTGGTGTCGTCCTCGAACAACATGATGGTATGGACTGGCACCCGGTGTCGGAGGGCGAGGTGTCTCGACCCTCCTTTGTGTGTCGGATTCCTACCCAGTACCAGTTCCCTGTCCCGACCTTCGCTGCTTATTAGGCGTGTTCCGAACCTCTACAGGCCTGGTACCTAAGCTGAACTTCGATAAGGATTGGTCCAGTTGGCGTCTGCCCTGACAAAAGGGTGCGCCACTGGACTTTCCTTTGGTCCACGCAGGCTCGGCGCCCTGCTGTACAACAGAGCACTACCGGCCTGTGGCCGTGGTAGCCGCCGGGTTCGCCCAGGGACGCAAAGGTAGAGGGACCGGCGCAGTCTTTTTTACTGCACGCTGAATGCCCTCTAACCAGGTTATGGGTTAGGTACGTAGGTTCGTTGTTGTGGTCAAACGGAAAAGGGGAAAAAGAAAAAAAGAAAGAAGAGGAAAAGGGGGGTTGAGTGTCAGGTCCGCGCGTCGATCCGAATTCTTGCTTTAGTCTGGGATGATCTAGTGACGCCTGGTCGCGGCGGCGATGTGATTTCTCTTCTTCTTTATTTTGTTTATCGTAACTATTATTATTATTATCATTATTGTTATTACTATTATAACTACTGTTGCTAATTTTCCTATTTCAATTTTCCCTTGTTGGCCTGTCATTTCGCGGGAAGGCCAACGGTTCGAATTCTGAGCTCAGTGGTCCACGACCTGAGTTGGCCGACCCCACGTATATCATCTGTGAATGAGTTGTCCGATTGAGCGCCGCGCGGTGAGGCCCCAAAAGAGGGGCGACCCGCGGCCGCATTGGTAGGAGGCTTATCACCCTCCGTGGGAGGTCATAAGCCCCCTCCTTGCCATCGGACACGGGTACCCATCAAGGATAGGCCAGCAGACGCGTTTTGAAGGAAGGGAAATGTTGTCGGTATCTCGTTATGGGACTTTTGTTTTTGGACCGTGGTCACATCGTGATGATTAGTGACTGACAGTAGCATAGTAAGTTCGGCCCGTACTTCAACTGTTGAGTTTCGGTCTCTAAATTGTTTAGTTTTATTTTGCTTTATATTTTGGAGCATTAGAACTATTAATGTGAGGAGATTCGAAAAAAGCCAAAGTTGAACTCTTCGTTTAGAACGCGGGATCATAGCGAGTGGTGAGCCTATAAAGGGATGAGGCAAATGAGTCCTTGGTTGTGGGCAGGTAGCAGCGCACAGGCCACTTTTACTGTGCTGGCGTTGTTGGCCTTCGGACGGCGGGCAGCCTGCGCCTGTGTGCACGTGTGCTGAGTACCGGCTGTGTCTATCTGGCAATCGGCTATGGCACACAGCAATTGCCTGCATGGCTACCGGCCGGATTACTGGAAGTACACTACTCACTGGTCTCCTATGTCTAGCAAAGGTCCCAGGATCACTACGATCCTGAGTTACAGCGGGGGAGACGAGGCGAGTCTAAAGGTTACCGTAGAGGGAGTGAGAGACGAAGAAATAAAGGGGGACCAGAGACTACAGTTGGCCGTCATGGAATCAAAGAACCGGGCGAAGAGGAGGATGCAGAGGGATGGAGTCACGACCGAGGTTCGGGTGACCATTACTTACCACGAGGTTGAAACCTCGACGGACACTGTGGACCGAGAGCAGCGGCACCTGGACAGTGACTCAGAGGCGGAAAGCGAGGCTAGTGACAGGGAGACCGACCTTCAGTCCTGGAACAGGCCGGACCAGGTTCACAAGAACCACCCTCAGTGGCACAACCTGTGGAAGGCGGACCCGAGGCGAGCTCGCGGCAGCGGAGTCCCAGAGGGCGCGGGACAAAAAGAGGCGGGAGGCAAAGGAAGGGTGTGTGATCGTGACAAGCGGTGAGTGAGAGGGAAGGCGCGCGAAAGTCAACACATGTGGGAGAGTCGCGGAGAGAAGGCCAAGGTGGTTACACGTGGGCAGCCAACGACACGACGAGTGTGTGGGCATCCGTAAAGAGAGAGAGAGACAGCTAATGACAGAGGGCGCTAATGCGGGCACGACCTCACTGCAGATGTCATTGGTTTCCCGAGCAAACAGATTGCAAGAAATTCTCTCGTGTGCGAAACTCAGAAAAGAGGTATGGGCAAACACAGTTGATGAGTGGCGCGGCCCAACGCATGAGAAAGATAGGGTCAACGAAAAGGGAAGACTCAAGAGAGCGAGTGGAGCACGAGCTTGTGGAAGGCAGTTGACGTCAGCTGACGTTTCCACGCTTTCCCACGATATATCGTTGATGCGACGCTTCCGTCTGTGCGAAGACACTGCGTTGCACCATGTACGGTGGGGGACATGTGCTCGATCGCGCGAACGAACAATGCAGCAACTTTTCGAAGCAAGCAAACGGGCAGAAGTCGTCACGTAAGAATGGTGCATGGACAACGCATGGAGAGCGTGAAGACGTTCTGGTCGTGATAATAGCGTAGCGCTGCGTACGGAGGGAGGTGGTCAGATTATGCCCTTACGAGTCGAGAGCAAACATGAGTGATTAACTGACCTGCGTGAAAGTCTTAGCGGTGTTCGTTCGGCTAGCGTGTTGCCCTACTGACGCCTGCTAGTCCCTACAAGCGTGCCTTGATCATACACGATCTCGGTTACTCGTGACCTGGCAGGGTATGTGGCGAGAGGAGATCGTTGTACGTCTTTCTAGCCTTGGGTAGTCTGGTTCGCGTCTTACTGCTATGCCAAGGCTAGTAAGAGAGAAATACTGGCTGAAATCGAGCCCATGCGCGGCCTGCACGAGGGAAGATGCGGACTCGAGGATACGTGCATGAGACAAGCTGCACAAGATTAGTTAGGTGACATCGCCCATCTCCGTGCACAACACCTGACCTTTACTGATTGGTCTTAGGACGACGGGAGTGCTTTGTTCCGCGACCTCTGTTGTCATGTGTGTGGCTTGTACCACGGTCCGCCGCTTTGTTGAGTCTGGCGAGGGCGAGACATTGGCAAGGATTGAACACCGCGTGCTACTCAATCAAGAAGAAAGTGACCTCATGAAAGCATGTGCGGGCCAGTCGTGTGAGACTGCCTCGTTGACGTCACCAGTAACATTCTGGCGGGACAAATGCTGTGAAGAGTCTCAGGTGGTTGGAGTGTGAAGACGCGGATTTACCTGTCTAAGAGAGGGGAAAATGTAGGAGGCTCGCGGTGTACGAGACGACCTTAAGGCCGCGTGACCGCGACTGTCGATAACCGTCCCTCTCTGAGAGGTAACAGTTATGTCGTATGGTTATTAATGGTTTTACTTTATAGTCTATCGTTGTTGGCTGATCTTCAGCCGAGCCTAGAACTGTGAACATTTACTTCGTCACGGTTTTGTCTCGCACGAGGTCCTCACGATCGGCGCTGGTCATGTCTGGGAAGAGCCCAAGTGAACTCGTGGTTGTCGTTTGGTTCGGTACCGTTGTCCTCTTTCGTGCGGACTTTATTATCTGCCAGAGGAATTACCCTGCTTCTTCCTGATCGTCACCAGAGTGATCCTATCTTACTATAAGAAGAGCCCAGGATTGGCATGATCACCTGTTGATCTTACGCCAGATTTAGCTATGATCAAGATGTGAGTTTGCGTACACGGAATGAGTGATTTGCAAACGAATAGGAGGGGTCGCAGTTTGCCCGAAGTCAGTTTTTCTTGCATTCTTTCAACAGTTTTAATCA
>BFEA01000916.1:129089-145579 GCA_003427395.1 Chara braunii | reverse complement strand
CAGGGAGGAAAGCCTGCTCTGATACCAGTGTGACGGACCCGCAGGGATGGCGGTCCGTCAGGATCAAGATGAAGGGATGAGGATGGGGGAGATGGAGATGGAGCTGGAAGGGACAGCGCAGCTCTAACGCAGACTCAACACGCACGTACTCCAATCTGTGCAAATGAAGAATGCCACAAAACAGACTGTAGCTGGGGTATACCCCCAACGGACTGACTGGACTGGACTGGACTGGCCTGGTACCGACAGTGGTACCAGGCAGGACTGGACTGGACTGAATAACCGCACGGCTTGTGGGGTCAGGCCACGGCCTGGTCCCACAGGCCGGACTGGCAAATAGCCAAATAGGCCCTGGTTGTGGGTCAGGGCAGATGAAGGCCCGCTGCACAGGAGCTGTCATTGTAGAGAAGTTTCGGATAAACTTCCTATAGTAAGGTGCCTGACCCATGAAAGACCTAATGTCCCTAATAGTCTATGATCCTGGTCAATCCCTAATAACAACCACCTTGGAGGCTTCAGAGGAAAAATTATCTGTAGAAATCACATGTTCCAAATACAAAACAGAAGAAACACCAAAATATGATTTTTCTGTATTTATTTTCTATTTGTTTTCTCTGAGAATCTGCAGAACTTTCCTGAGATAATCAGCATGGTCAACAACATTATTGCTGAATACTAGAATATCACCCGGGTAGACCACAACAAAACGATGTAGAAAGGGTTTGAAGATCTTGTTCATTTCTGTCTGGAGGGTTCCTAGGGCATTGCATAACCCAAAAGGCATGATCGAAAACTCGTAGGTGTCATACCGGGTTTTGAAGGCAGTCTTATGACCATCCTTCTCAGCCATTTCGATTTGATGATACCTGGATTTCAGATCGATTTGCAGCCTTGCATCATACGTTGATCCTAGGCAAGGGCTCTAAGCTCTTCCTAGTGATTTTGTTCACGCCCTTGTAGTCAATATACATCCTGAGTTCACCATTTCCCTTTGGGAAAAAAAAAAACGGTGCCCCATTCTCAGATGAACTGGGTTTGATCCAACGCTTCTCAGTCGGTGTCTCTAACTGCTTCCTTAGCTCATCTAGCTCAGCATGAGACATCCTATATACTATGCCCTTTCGAGGGGTAGAGTCAAGGAGGGTCTCAATGCAATGTTTAGTCTGCCTATGGACAAGTCCGAAAGACTAAGTCAGCATACTCATCAACCACTTTCTGGATGATGGGATCACACTGAGGGGTGAACAAATCAGTTTGTGCCACGTAGGCCACAAAGAGATTTTGGTTGTCAGTTTGTTTAGACAAGTTGTTTTTGATGCCTTCAAGCAACAGCAACTTGTCTTAGGGTGATAGTCTATTGCTAAGACACAATGTCTAAGCTCACCCTGTTCAGTCTTTAATTGAATACTGGCACAACCCAGTCAATACATGGATTAGTTGCCCTCAACCATTTTCGGCTCAGAACCAGATCAAAAGGCAAGTGTGGGAACACATAGAAATTCAAACTATGTCTGACTTCTCCTTTGGCATCAAAGGTGACTGGCACACCTCTCATGACTTGTTGGATTGTGACAAACTAGGCATTCCCAACCTATATGCATAAGAGATGTGCAAGGTCTGAGACTTTGAGTCCCAGGTGAAGTTTCAGTATCTCTGGAAAGGAGATGAAATTTCGTGTAGCACCACAGTCTAACGATGCCTTGATTTGGGTTTTGTTGATAAGAGGTTTGAGAAAGATCAGATTTGACTTGACTTTTCTTTTCTCCTTCAGTTGGAGTTGAAGAGTGTAGAGTTGATCAGTCTCCTCCTCAGATAAAGGCTCAAATAAGAAGGCTTCAGTGTACGAATACACAGAGTCAGTTGCCACCTCCATACACACAAGCTCATGGACTGATTCACCTTCCACAGAGGGTGAATGCAGTTCAACAGGGGTGATTGCTACCTCTGCTGAGCTGCTCAGTTTTTGTACCCTTGCGGCCCCACGTGGGGCAGTCCTTAATGGAGTGCTTCTTTGCACAACGCAGGCTAACTCCCTAATCCTTTCTCTTTTGCCATGTTCCCTCTGCAATCTTGAGGTCTCTCCAGGAGAATGTGGTAGGATCCATGGGATTAGCTGGACATTGGGCACCCTTTGGAAGGTTGGGTGCCTGTTGGCCACTTGGGCGTTTGCCTGAACCCTTGGGACTGGTGGTCTTTTGGGCCTGAAACTGACTTTTACCCTTCATGAAGCTCATCAGAGTCTAACCCGACAGCAAGGGCGCCCGATCAGATGTGTCTCCTGCATCTAGACCATTTGCGGGAGCAGATCCCCCCTGGTCAGAGCCTGCAGAGTCATCATCAGAACTTGTAGCATGAAACTCCCCTTTTCCCTTCTTATGCTACGGAAGAGAAGTTGCTTCCCTTGTAGGAAGAGGACTGGAGATAAAGGGTGGCCTCCATGTCCAGTGCTGCCCAGCCAAAAGACATCCAATCCATGTGGCATGCAGTGTACAAGGAATTGGAGTATGTGTCTGGAGCATCCCTAACAAACCATGTCAGTTTGTCCTGCTCAGACATTTCCATCCCAGGAGTCGATGTTAGTCGTTCCCACTCAGCATGGAACTTGCAGAGAGATCCTCGCCACTTACCCTGGCTGAGTCTCACAAGCTCATCAACGGCCTTGCGGGCCTTTTCCTTATCAGCAAACCTGGTTTCTAGACCCTGAAAGATCGTGTCCAGACCAGTCACAACAATCCAATCATCTAGCTGCTTTTGGGCCTTGTTGGCCTTAGAAGTTGCCCACTTCAGCGCAGCCCCTGCCAGGAGGGCCACTGTGGCTTGTATGTTGTCCAGTTCTGGACACGTACAGCCCCTGAGGTACGACCTCATTTGTTCTATCCAGTCTGAGACCTCCACTTTGGGGTTTTCCCTAGTGAACTTCTCAGGCTGGGCCATCTTGGGAAACCGTTGTTCAGGCTGTACATAGCCAGATGTCCATCCATGTGAGGGCACAGTTTCAGGATGGGATTGTTGTGGTGGTTATGTCACGGGTGGAGGGTAGGAGGAGGAGTGGGTGGAGGAGTAGGTGTAGGAGTAGGTGTAGGAGTAGGGCTAGGAGATGGTGGAAACTGCCTGAAGAAGGCTTGATAGTCGTTGTAGGGTGGCGTCCATCGGGGCCAGTCTGGTCTCTACGGCTGTGATCCTGTCATCCCACGCCGTGAAAACATTCATGGTATGAGCGGATTCCAGCATGGCCCACTCTGCAAGATTTTGAACAATATTAGAAATACGGCCATCAGTCTTGGCGTTCTCAAAGCTCTCCAGCAGCTCAGCCTGTCTGGCTGTTGTCGTTCCTCTTTGGATCGCCTCGGCCTTTTCGCACTTTTCTCTTTCAATTCTCTCTACTTCCCTCTGAGATTTGGCAGCAATGTCCTTTGCTGCCCGCAGTGCGGCATCCACCGGGTCCTCGACTATTGTTTCATCTTTCCGCTCACTGACAGGCGTGGATGTTTCCCCGCCTTTTGCCACCTCCTTAACTTTTTATTTGTCAGATTGATACAAATAAGATAAAAGTAAAACAACTCAAATTACCGTTCACACTCAGAACTCAGGTAACAAGAGTCAGCATGTGCTGTTTAAAGGTATGGGGAACACGGCTGGTAGTGTCAAATGTCCGAAAACAGTCTAGGAGGCTCGGGCAAACTGCCAAAACAGTCAACGGAACGGCTACATCTGTGCCTGGAACCTGATCAGAAATACAAAGTTGTTTTTTATCAGGCTCGTCGCAGAGCCTTCCCGAAACCGTTAGCGTTTCACAGCAAGGGTGAGAGAGAACTTATTTATGCAATCAGGAAACTAAAATAAAAACTGGAGCATACCTCTTTTACCGCAAATGCAGTCTGGAAAATCCGTGCTCTGATCAAGATAGGAATATGCCATTTGACTGGCGACCTTTTTTTTTTTTTTTTTTTTTTTTTTTTTTTTCACCCTAGAGGGGCTCCATCTATTGGTGGGGAGCTTCACCTGCTGGAAACTGGGTCCAGCGTCCCTTTTACATGAGATAAAAGAATCAGAAACCTGTTAGCTTTGGATATGCAGGGAGCTCTTGGTTATTGTCTATGCCATTTCGAGGCCCTACTCAGTTAGGTACAAAAAGAGGGGCTGGTAGGTGGCAGTTGGAATGAAAAAAAGCGGGGCCCCTTGCTCCGGGGGCCGACCGAGAGTAGGGGCCCCGTCTGCCATTCTCACTGCTCAGCTATCGAACTCCAACCCTGTCCAGGTTGAGTGGGTCATCTGTATTCTCTACCCCCTACCATACCAGGTTAACTCCATCAATGTGTGATCAGGAAGGGGGAAAGGGTATGGGAAGTTTGTGGGAGGGGGGAGGGGGATATCGTCAGGGATCGTGGTCCAATCATTAAAACAGAGTCGATAGGTCTTCTGCTTGGCCTCCAACCGATCATCGTCATCCAAGTGCCAGCCATCCCAGCGGACCCCTGCTATCTTCCCTCCACGTTCCCCTCCCAGCCAATCCATGCAGAAATCGTTTAGGTGGCGAGTAATGTCAGTCTTTTTAGAGAGGGGCTTTGTTGCCTGTACTAGTCTTGCCCATGGGGTCCTGATTGTTGTCTCAATTATATCTTTGATCGCCTCTGTCATCTCGCCCCTCTCCATATGTGGACCCTCGATGGTCAGTATGCAACGGCGCCTCCAAATGGCCCACAGCACCACTTTCCTACCAATCGAAAACAGATTAGAGGTGAAAACCGAAACATGGGCCGTCATATGTCCACACAGCAGGGCTCTCCACTCCCATGGCCAGTCGGTGTTGGTTTCGAGGGTTGCCCAGATTCTTGCCCACCATCTCCAGACCAGCACTGATGATGGGCATTGTAGAAAGAGATGTTCAATTGTTTCATTTATCTTGTGGGATGGAAAGCCCCCCAGGCAAGCCGCGCACCATGGGAGGGCCATGCCTTTCTGCTCCAGGCGGGAATGGTCAATGAGCCATGCGTTTGTGGGGAGGCAGCGGTGTGCAATTTGCCACTGCAGCGAGGCCAGTTTGGCGGGTTTGCACTTGATCGGTCTCAAAGCTTCCAGCAGTACGTCGGTTTTTTAGATTAATTCGAGATCTCAATAACCTGTACGTGGCCTTGACTGGCGACCTGACATTTGACGCAGACAAAAGTGATCATTAACGGGCTGACCCTTTTCTGAATGCCTATAGTAATTGCCAACCGACAGGACCGAGTGACAGACCGAAACTGACAGCTGGGACAGACCTTTATGGATGGCACTTGCAGAACTGACTGGCAATCATGTGAGGTAAGGGTACGTCAATAGCATTCACGTCATCAGATTAGAACGGACTCAGAGAGGGGGTTAGCACCGACCAAGGACAACTTACAACCAATCTGATCTTAGACTGCACACAGACTAACGCTGACAGATTCTGACAGACACTGACAGGGTCCGACGTCAGGAATCCATGGAACGAGCTAACTTGAATCCATGGAACGAGCTAACTTGAGCAAGCCTTGATTGAGGATATCTGGCTGGTCAACCGTTTACCAGATAGTGTAGCACATTGTCATAGAGCAATCTGACGTCAACATCAGACCTGCAGCGAAAATTCACCTGAGTCTTCTTATCAACATCTTGTTGAAGTAACACCAGCAGCGGCCCAAATGGTTGTCCCCTGCCATCTACGGGCAAGGTTTGCGACTTGAGGGTCACCCAACACTCAGGTCTACCATGCCACTTAGGGTTGATGCACCGGTCAAATCCACTATCGCCAGCTGAAACTTCACACGATCTTTCCACCACTCCACATCTTTTTCTTTTTCTTTTTTTTTGATTGCGGTAATTCTCCCCTCGCACATTACCTTTCACCACCTCTCACCAATGACGTCCGTTGAAGAAAGCGGACGACACGTCCCTACTCCAACCGCTGCTCGGAAAGGAGGTTGCCACTCAATTGCTCACCGGTGGCACACTGTCGCAGCTCGGATACCAACTGTTACATACCCGATTGAACTTCAATCCACAGTAAATTCACACGTTCCCATTCATGCATGCAGTTGCAGAGTAGACTCGAAGGAGGCAAACCCACACAAAACCGGAGAGGAGATATGCACAGCGGAAGCTCAAAATACACATAGAATAGAAAAACGAATTTCAATTGTCCAATCCCCCGTCCTCCTCCAATCAATCCGGAGTACTTTTTCCAAGAATCACAACCGCGTTGTCAACAACCTCGAACAAATGTTCAACAAAGTATGCAGGAGTCGCTTCTTCCTCCACGCCACCTCATACCCCTGGCTATGGCTGTTGTAGCAGCAGTAACCCCACAGTTGTCACAGTGTGCCAATCTGAACCAGCAACCCCAATGATAGCAGTGCCAGCTCAGCGCCCGCACGAAAGTGCAGCGCTGGAAGTCCTGATAAAGAAGGAGGGCAGACCGATGTTGCCCGAACCAGCTTCTCTAGAAACACGTCGGACCCGCAATGGGATGAAATTCTGGACTGGTAGGTAGCATGATTGGTGGAGGTCTAGGATATGGGCAATCTGCAAATTGTGGAGGTGTTTTATGGTATTCTTTTGAGTACTCGACATGGAAGACAGGGTGAACACGGCTCATGTTGGGGGATAGTTTAATTTTGTAATTCACAGGGGATATTTGTTCAATGACAAAGAGACTTTGTCCCCTACTTTGAATGTGATATCTCGTTTGTGATTCTTGATCTTGTTGGCTTGTTGTTGTTGGGTTCTTTCAAGGGCATCAGTGGCTTCTTTGAGGAGGCGGTTCATTGTTGCAACCCATTCATTGAGAGAAAGACAGGGAGTGGATGGGTTGAGCTGCGAGGGGAGCAAGAAGTCTGAGGGCAAGCGGGGATGGTTGCCAAGGTCAAGGTAGTATGAGTACATGCCAGTGGAAGGGCAAACATCTTTGTTGTAGGCAATCTCGGCAGCGGTGAGGAACTGATCCCAGTCGTGCTGGTGTGGATGACAACACTTCCGAAGGATCCTTTGGAGAGTATTGTTCATCTTTTCGGTCTGGCCATCGATCTGGGGATGGAATGCAGTGTTGTACTTGAAAGTGGTGCCGTAGGCTTTGAACAGGTTTTTCCAGAATTGGGAAAGGAAGCGGGATCACGGTCACTGATAATGTTTCCGAGGAGACCGTGATGGCGTGCGACATGATCGAAGAAGAGTGTGGCGACGTCTTTGGCATTGTGAAAAGTGGGGTAAGGGATGAAATGGGCCCGCTTGGTCAAGCGACAGATAATGACGTAGATGTAGTCAGAGTCGCGGTCGGTCTTGGGGAGACCGCACATGAAGTCCATAGAGATGGATTGCCACCTATGGGTGGGATAGGGTATGATTGAAGCTTGTCAAGCTTGGCCTCGTTTGAGGGGTTGACTGCTTGACAAGTGGGGCATGATCGGATATATGCTTTGACATCGGCGAGGAGTGAGGGCCAGTAGAAGTAGCAAGAGATGGTGAGGAATGTCTTCTGGAAACCAAGGTGTCTTGCGGTCTTGGCGTCGTGGTGCTCGGCCAAGAGTTGGGTACAAAGACCATGTGCATCACTAATACAGAGTCGGCAAGTGCCTTTAGTATTAATGTACCAGAGGTTGTCGTCAAGGGAGTAGTTGAGGACGGTGTCGAGGTCGCGTATATCGTCTGAGGGACTGAACCGAGATCAGATCCAGAGGCTACCGCCCGGTACTTAGGAGTTTGCACTACAGCACGAGAGAGAAGTTGCTACCGTGGTAGAGAACCTCAGGAAGGGCCAACATAAGATGATAGAGCAAGCCAACAAACACCGTCGCCCATCGCAGTTCCAGGTAGGCGATCTAGTTTGGGTCAAGTCCAAAGAATTTGCTCCTGAGGAGAACATGTCACAGAAACTATTACCCACATATAGAGGACCGTGGCCAATTTTAGACGTTAAGGGCGCAAAGGATCCTACACCATAGAGATTCCAGCGCACCTCCACGTGTACCCCTTGTTTCATGCGTTGAAGTTGTACCTTGTACGACAAGCGAGCGATTCCCATTGAGAAGGTCGATGATCCCCCCAGATATGGAGGAAAGGTACGACATTGACCGCATCATTGAAGAGGATGTATTTAAAACCGGAGGTGGAGGTCGTCCCTAGAAACAGTACAAAGTTAGTTTTGCTTATCAGCAACCAGAGGATGGCCGCTGGTTTACACAAACAGAATCGCTAGAAACCGCCCCTGACATAGTCTGCGCCTATGAAAGAGAGAGGAAAGGTAAAGACCCTGTCTTGAACTAGAATATTCTTGGAGGACCTCGAATTTAGGCCGGCGGGAGTGAAACGGTTTTCACCTTCGTGGTAGCAATTTCAGATCCCAGGGCTCAATCCCGAGACCTGTCCCGAACCCGTGTACAGTATAGTTTGCCCCATCTAGGTTTGAAGCTGTGACGTGCCCCTAAAGTTGTTTGTTTAAGGTTGTTGTACATACCAGGGTTGAGTAGGTTCCAACTGCTTACCTGTAGGGTAGGAGTCGTAGCTTATGTCTGGTTGTAGCTGCTGTAGGTCTGATGGGTCAACCTTAGTCGTAGCTGCTACCGTACTGAAAGGGCAAGTAGGTAGGTCTAGAGTCTTCTAGGACTGCCCCTTCGAGAGTCCTGGAAGCAGTCCGTAGGCAAGTGGGCAGACTTACCAGGTCCAGTCAGCGGTACCCAGTCCCAGTCGCACCTGGTCCAGTCAGCGGTACCCAGTCCCAGTCGCACCTGGTCCAGTCAGCAAGTACCATGTGGGATTGTGTGCATCCTAGGCCCGATGGAAAGGAGAAGACCAACGACCAACCGAAGTATAAATCACGAGGCAGTGTCCAATTATTCATTCATTCATACTGTGAGCCGTGCAGAAGCGCTGCCTGAGCGACTTGTACAAGGAGGTCTGCAGGTGCTCGAGGGAGAAGAGGGCGGTGAGGGAGACGAAGCGGCCAGAGCCGCTAGTAGCAGAGAGTAGGAGGCAGCCATAGATGTTGTGGGTTAGAAGATAGACTATAGTGTGTATGTGTGCGAGTGCCTAGGGAAGTGTGTGCGTGTGTGTGACATCCAGGAGATCCAGAGTAGGTGCGTGTGAACAGTTGTTGTGGATACAATGTCGGAAGGGTGTTGTGAGGGCGCACAAGCGCCATAGCCATTTGAAGCGAGTTTGAATCTGAACTATGTTCTCGGCCGTGATATCTTCGAGCTTTATGCGGGCGCCTGATGCTAGTGGGATTTTCATCTGTTTCCATGCATGCTCAGTAAAAAAGAAGACGAGTATTGTTGCAGCTTTCACATCTCCAGCAGGCGGGCCTGGTTTCCGACCTCCAACTTTTCTATCACCGATCTCCTCACCGATGATGACAGGTCCCACTATGTCTCAGTTTAGCAGTTCACCAACCGGTATATCGGCAGCAGCATCGCAGATTGCTGCTTCTTCAACCTCAGGTCCAGCGGTTGGAGCTGCACAGCAGTCGGTCCCACCAGCGGGACAACAACAACCTTGGTACCCCAAGACTCCGCTGAAACCACCTTCAACCTTCTCAAGTGATAAGAAGGATGAGGCTCTCGACATTTGGTTGAGAACGGTGTCGATGTGGGTAAGGGCGAAGAGGATGTTGTTAGGGATCAGCAGCGTGATGGATAGATGGATTGGTACCCTCAAAAGGGTTCGGCAGGCGCATGAATGATTGGGCTAAAACCCATACTTTAGAAAGCTTCATGGAGTTTGTAGAGGCGCGATGGCACAACCCTCAGCACGCCCAGCAGGCAACTTATGTGTTGACCCGACTAAAAAGTACAAGTCTGCACGAGAACTTCCCTCAACCGTGGAGCGCCTCATTGTCATCCCCGGTGTACGCTACGATCCGCAGGTCTTGATGACCATGTTCTTGAGATGTTTTTCCACAGACATCAAGAACTTCCTGGTAAGCGAGGCCAACATCAAATATCATACTATGGACTCCTTCAGCAAGAAGGCTCGAGACTAAGAGGCTAGGCTAGGAGAAGCCCTGCAACCCTCTATGGATGGAAGAATGAACAAGAGTCCACAAGGCTGGAAAAAGAAAGGTAGTCGATGATGATGGTTGATTCCGATGGGAATCAAACAAAGATCGACGACTATTGCACCCAGTGGACGAAACAGAGTTTGGAAGTGAGGATATTGTTGAGGGTAGCAACCTCGCTTCATTAGTAAGAGTTAAGGAAGGTGGCCACGACAAGAGCGATCAACAGAAGAGCCAGGGGCAGACTCAGAACCCAAACAAGACTCTGACTTGGGTGAGGGCGGGTCAGGATCAAGAGGTGTGGCGAGACAATTATTCGTGAGGAACTCGCATTAACTGCGGCGAGTACGGCCATCAACAGTTAAAATGCAAGAACGCAACGGTAGCGCAAAAAATTGCTCCCAAAGGTGGCTTTCAGAGATCCTTTTCTCAAAGTTGGACTTCTACGAGTTCCAGATCAGGAAACATCTCAGGCCATTAGAAGTTGTAGTTGCTTCTACTTTTAATGAAGTGGGTTATGTACCCTCCACACTTCAAGAGTTGGTCGAAGCTATTGACTCTTTAGTCACCCCGCAGACGTATCCTGATCCAACGATACTCTATTCATTGGATGTGTCTGAGGCCTTAGAGGACTTACAAACTGAGTGGTCGGCAAGGGACCCTCATGAGTCTTAGGTGGCACTAAGTAGTGGTCGTAAAGGGGAGCATTTCATAGTGGAAGTTGGTGTAGGTGGCTGCAATTGTGCTGCCTTCGTAGACATCGGCTCCACACGGAACTTCATAAGTCGCAACTGTGTTGATAGACTGCGCCTAAAGGACCGGGTGCAGTGCCTTAGTAGACCAATAGCATCTAATTTGGCCAACAAAGAGAGCATGTTCGTAGACGACTATGTCACGGATGTGGTCTATACCTTCTCTTATGGAGGTGGGAACTGAATCATAAGATTTCGTTCCTAGTCAGCGACGACTTACCATTTGATATGTTGTTAGGAATGTACTGCCTCGAAGTTGCCAAGGCCCAGTTTGACTGAGACAAGAAAGTGCTAAAGCATGAGTTGCCTAATGGGAGAACCGTTAGACTAACTAAGTACAAGGCTAGTAGGTTAATTGACTCCTATGGGTGCTTGGGTGCACCAACTTTTTAAAAGTATTACAAACAGAACCAAAAGGAGGGTATGTACCTTGTTTTTGTCTTTGAGAAAGAGGAGGTCGTTAAAACACCCCCAGAGATAGAAAAGGTCGTCGCAAGGTACTTTGATCTGTTTGAGGAGCCTTCGTGAGTCGTGGATAGGAAGTAGGTCCATGTCATAGAGATAATCTCGGGTAGCAAGACACCCAAGGGACGAATCTATAGGATGGCACCGACCGAGTTAGACGAACTTAGGCGACAATTGAAAGAGCTTACAGAAAACGGTTGGATCCAGCCTGGCATCTCCCCCTTCGACCCACCAGTCTTATTTGTACTGAAGAAGGGGGATCATTGAGGATGTGCATTGATTACAGAGGCCTCAATGCCATCACAGTTAAGAACGCAGAGCCTCTACCACGCATCGACAACCAATTGGATAGGGTGCATGTGTGTTAGTACTTCACGAAGATAGACTTAAGATCCGACGACCATCAAATTGCCATTAGACCGGAGGACCAGCACAAAAGCGTTTTTCAAACCAAGTACGGTCTCCACAAGTTTGTGGTGACCTTTGGCCTTTGCAATGCGTCAGGTACATTCCAGCACGCCATGAATAGGATATTCCATGATTATTTGGATAAGTTTATACCTCGACGACATTCTTATCTTCAGTAGAGTTGTTGAGGAACAATCTCAGCATGTAGAAAAAACACTTTCACTCCTACAACAACACAAGTATAAGATAAACTATGAGAAATGTGAGTTCGGTCACACTAAAATCTTGTACTTGGATCATGAATTATCCAAGGAAGGGATTAGGCCCGAAGATCCAAAGGTGGCTAGCATTCATGATTGGCCATGACCTCGGTCTATAACTGAGGATGAATTATTCTTAGGAATGTGTGGCTATTACCGGATGTTCGTGAGAAACTATAGTACGGTTGCCATCCCTTTAACTGATCTAACTCGCCTTGACATACCCTGGGAATGGATCGACGAGTGTGAAGCAACCTTCAAGCGTTTGAAGTAGGTTCTCACGCACCATGAGGTTCTCATGGTCCCTGATAAAGAACTTGTTCACTGGAGGCACTATCTGTTAGGAAGGTTCTTTTACTTGAGAACCGACCATCAGACACTCGAGTGGATGAAGATGCAACCCGTTCTCTCTAACACACTTAAACGTTGGATTGAATTCATAGATCTATATGACTTCAAGTTAGATTACGTGAAGAAAGAGTACAACAAGGTTGCTGATGCGTTGTCACGTAGGGCAAACTACGTAGCTGCGCTGATTACTGAGTTTGGCTTATCCGATGATGTAACTCGATCCTTGGTGGAAGCCTACAAGGAAGACCCCGCCACGATGGACATCATGCGCAAACTTGAGGCAAAAGATAAGGCCACATCAGATGAGTTTGTCATGGTGGATGGGTTACTCTTTCTTGAAAAGGCGGGAATTAAGAGATTAGTTGTCCCATCTAGTGAGATTTTACGTAGTTTATTTTTAGGTGAGTGTCATGACGTAATGGTTCACTTTGGCTATAAAAAGACTAGTGCAAATCTAGTACAATGATTCCGGTGGCCTCGTATGCTAGACGAAGCCAAGAAGTACATACATACAAGTCTTTCAGCGGGACAAACCGCGAACTCAAGCTCCGCTTGGGTTACTCAAGCCCTTGCCCATTCCTGCTCGTACGGAACAGAGCATCGCCATGGACTTCATGGATACCCTCATGACCAGCAAGAGTGGCAAGAGGCATATCTTCATCACAATTGATAAGTTTACTAAGTACGCTAGACTGATTGTCATACCAGAAACTGCAAGACTGAACACATCATCAAGCTATTTATGGATAACTGGGTGCATGACTTTGGACTACCAACGACTATCATCAATGACAGAGATGTCCGCTTCACCAGCGAGATATGTAAGAAGGTTGTTGAACAGATGGGCAACCCACTCCAAATGACTTCGGGGAATCATCCTGAAGCCAACGACCAAGCCGAGCATATGAACCGTGTGGTGCAGCATCTACTGAGGCATTGCATTTAGCCCACCCTGAATGTTGCGATGAGAAGTTACCTCTCATCGCCATCCCGTACACTAATGTTGTACACAGCACAGTCGGCGTCGGTCTGAATAAGCTGCCTTTGGGGTGGAAGCCTAGATCTGCTTTAGGCTTTCTCCTGCCTGAAAATCGATCTGCTGCAACTCCTGGAACCATAGAATTTGTTGTCCAGTATGAGAGTTTGTTGTAGCAGGTTGTTGAGCACATTAAGAAATCTCAAGAAGCCATGATTGCTTCTGAGAACAAACATCGCCGACATTCCACATTTCAAGTAGGGGAACGAGCCTGGGTCAAGGCTGGTGAGCTATAACAGGAATTCGACATTTCTAGGAAACTAATGCCTCAATACTTTGGTCCTTGGGAAGTCTTGGACATTGTGGGTAGTGAATTAGACGGACCCTTGTACGTAATTTGAGTCCCTAGTCACTTGCGCAATTACCCTGTGCTTCACACCTCAAAGCTTGCACCTTCTGCTGAGACACAATAGTTCCCATCAAGGAGATCAATGCTACCCCCAACCATGGATGACCATGTGGACGTCGACGAAATCCTGGAGCACCGAGATTTGCCTGTTCCCAAGCCTGTGGGCAGGGGAAGACCGTCAAAACCCTTGAGGGAATACAGGGTCAGATTCAGGCATCGTACAAACCCAAACGAAGATCGACGGTTCACCGGAGAGGAGCTTGCTAAAACAGCCCCTCGGATTGTGGCAGAGTATGAATGTAAGTTGAAGGGGAAGCCACCAGCTTAAAAAGCATCTCAGCGGACTTTCGAAGCTAAGGGGGATGGAATGTGAGGAATGTGTCCTCATGGGGCCCTAGCCAACATGCACATGTTCTGGACTTTGGCCCCCAGCAAAACTTGTGCCCACCCTAAGTGAAGGCGGGCCTGAATATCCACGAGAGGCCTTTATCTCAACATTTTGGAATGTGGGTATCAGACAGTTGCAGCACACCAGTTGGTTGAAGTGCAACATGGGCCTCTCCCTGGCTCTGTTTAGAAGCAGCAGCTGCGTCAAGCAGTTGAGCCCAGGACGCAGGTGGTTGCGCCCTGCGCACACGCAGTGTTAGATTGACACATGGGGAAGTGGTCGCGGGCCAATGAAAGTGCAGCATTGTCGTCACACCTACCCCGCGGGCCAATGCAAACACGGCAAACACTTAGAGCCTGGAGGAACCTGAAGGTGCCCAATCGAAGAGGGCCTAGACCCTTAACTGTAGGAATGGGCCTGGGCCTGGGCGCAGACAGTGGGGCCCGACTGGAAGCTACTGGAAACTTTCTTGGCCAGGCTCAGGCAGCCCAGCAGGGCAACTACTCCGATATAGGGAGGAGTCCGGCCAGAGGCTGACATTTTGGACTAGGCAGGCCATGCGGACATGCTGCTGTGTTGTTGCGCAGGTGTCTGGACTAGCGCATGTTGGTTGGGGCGCAAGCGGGTGCTATGCGGTGAAGGGCGCTGCAGGGCAGCGGGGCACTTAGCGGCCATAGCCAGGCTGCAGGGGCACAGGCAGGTGATGGGCGACGGTGGTCTTCAGGGAAGGAGGCGCATGAGTGGGTGGACAAGGTCCGATGAGGGGAGAAGAGAGAACGTACTTGGTGTATGTGGGAGGTCGGCATTGGTGTTCACGTCATGTACATTGGTCTTCGACGACGAAGTGATCCTTTTGCACGAATGTAGATAGGATTGATAGGCTGAGAAGAGTAGGTTGGGCGTTGGGCGCCATACAATAGGAGAGACATTGGATACTGCGTTGGTGTGGCCTCACGGCTTGGACATTGGCTCACGAATTCGTTGTATCGCTCTTATGTGGATGGAATCTTGGTGCCTTTATGCTCTCTGCTTGGTACATGACCATCTGGACTTCTGCTTGATTTTGCAACTTGGTTTTTTGTCTATTGCTCTCACTCGTATTCCTTGCATAGTGGATTCTGAAAATAAATAACTAAAAGAATGAATACAATAAAGATGTCGGAATTAATTTCGCTTGCGGCATTAACAAAAGAGAGTATGAAGATGATTCCTATCGATTTAGAAGGAAATCTTGCTCAATAGGATGGGCAGCAGTGCCAGAGTAGCACAATTAGAGAAAGTACAAGTCACACGCATTAGGAATTTTGGATGATGCGACCAATAATATAGAATGATAGAGGAGAGAAGCGAAATGGTTTCACCCAGTTGACCCGGCATTTGCAAACACTGAAATTCAACCCCTAGAGCTGTGTGTAAACCATGTACATTGACCTCGTCCTCTGAGTGGGCTTTGAACCCGTGAATTGTTCCTAAATCGTAGGATTAGTTAGTAGGTCAGTTTGTTAGCTGTTAGGACTCGATCCACAGACCTACGATTAGCAGGTTAGTACGATACCATTAGGCTTAGTTAGGGTCCTTCTGGAACTCTCTACATGTCTCTTCGTAAGTCTAAGGGTCCATAGGTCAGTCCTAGGCCATAACCTTAGCTATAGCGAAAGGTCAAGTCTGTAGGTTCTAGAATGTAGTAGGTTTGTCTACCCTTGTCCAGTCAGCAAGTACCAAGTAGGGCCACACACATTCTGGGAGGTCCCACGCATTTTGGCCCAGCAGGCCCACACGTTCTGGAGGCTTCCTGGCCCAGGTGGTTTGAGGGGCCTAGGCTCTTACGCGGTTTGGGGCCCAGGCCCACGCGGCACGGAGCAGGGCCAGGCCACCTGCGGGATAGTATAAATAAAGAGGCCGCGGCCAGTCATTCTCTCATTCCCCTGTGAGCTATGCGGAAGTGCTGCCTTGGTGACTTGTGCGTGGAGGTATGCAGGTGACTGGAGCTGAAGTGGGCAGTGAGGAAGACGACGGCGGCCATAGCCACCAAGCCGTTGGCGTCAACAGAGTGTACACTGTGTGTGGATGTGTGTAGAGTGGACATTCGGGGTGGATCCTCGTACATGTGTGCATGAGGGACAGCGAGGCTGGTGGTGGAGACAGTGGCTGGCGGCCATAGCCGCAAGTTGTACAATTGGTTTGAACTAAGTTTTAATTGGAAGACAATTTTTGTGTGGGCGCAAGGCGCCAGTGCAAGTTCATTGTTGATTCTAAGTTGAAGAAGGTAGTTTGCCATCAGTTCGCCCATGAATGCATGTTGCAAGCAAGTTGGAATTGCAGTCTGATTTCACTGGTATCAGAGCTGGTTCCCGTTGTCCACGTCAGAGCTGCAACAAGTTGAAGAAGGGAGAAGCCGCCATAGCCAGAGTGTGGCAGAGCGAGAGAGAGAGAGAGAGAGAGAGAGAGAGAGAGAGAGAGAGAGAGAGA
>BFEA01000916.1:113199-129014 GCA_003427395.1 Chara braunii | reverse complement strand
GAGAGAGAGAGAGAGAGAGAGAGAGAGAGAGAGAGAGAGAGAGAGAGAGAGAGAGAGAGAAGGAGGCCACAGCGGACGACAGCCATAGCTGCCAAGCTCGAAGAAGAAGACGACCGGTGAGAGAAGAGGAAGAAGTGACGCAGAGAGAAAGAAGAAGGAAGTTGACGAAGAGGAGGTGAAGCGGCCATAGCCAAGGTGAAGGAAGAAGAAGAGGGCGACAAAGTAGAAGGTTGACCACCATAGCTAGCAGGTCGGAGGGTTGACCAAGGAGGTCGACCAAAGAGACCGGAGGTTGACCAAGACCTTTGACCGGAGCGTTGATGAGCGAGTTGACCAAGGTCGTTGACCGAAGCATTGACCAAGCTGAAGCAAGAAGACGAGCGGTATTATCTCTCTAAGCCCTGGCATAGCCCTTACCCTGTGGATATGCGCCCTCACCTCGGTACTTGTTGACGTCAAGTCTGTCAGAGTTCGTCATACTTCTGTGCAGGTCGATAGGACTCTATGGATGTGGTCGTAGAGCTGCGAGCCCAAACCCACACGGGACTTAGTAAGGCTAAAGATCGCGTCTGACAACTGACACGTCCTGGAGACAAGACCCCCAAGGACTGGTATTGACCAGAGGGCTGCGCAGTGAGGCGTGGTAGGCCCGAACTCCGAGATGTGGGTTGTGCGTCCAGCTGTCTAAGTCTTGAGAGGACTCGACTGGTCGCGTCGTCTTGTCTGCGACGTTAAAGAATTTTTGAGGAGTTACGGGGGATCTCCTTAAATGCCTCTTGATCAGCCAGTGAGTCCTGTAGTGACAACCTTAGAATAGAGGCGAGTAGTAAACAGTAGGTTGTCTTAGACCTGAATTTAGATTGGTAGGTCTACGTGTTGAGGAGCGAAATAGTCTGTGATTGTGCACTTCCACCATGGTGACCACCAGAACCGGATTTAGTACCAGTCCCTGCAGTATGGCTCAGGAGGAGAAAGTTGTTGCCCTTCTGAAGGAGAAGCGATAACTGATCAAGGAGGCGAAGATGTTGGCCCTGCTAGAGGAGCAAGAGGCGAAGAAAAAGCAGATGGAGGAAGAGTTGGGAAGATGGAAGGAGCAGGAGGAAAAAATGGCAGCAGTAGAGACAAAGGTGGAAGAAGAAGAAGAAAAAGAAGTAGAAGAAGAGGAGGTTAAAAAAGAAGGAACCTTGCAGAGAAGAAGGGGCGAGGCAAGTACAAGTAGGGTCCCACAAGAGGAGGTGGAGAAGATGGTGAAAGAGTGGGCAGCCCATAGAGAACTAGGGAGGAGAGAGAAGTAGAGTTGATGGCACCCCAGGATGAGAGAGAGGCGGCGAGAAGAGAGTTGGAGGAGGAGAAGGACCTTTGGTGCAGACGAGCAAGGGAACATGAAAAGCAATTGGAGTGGAAGTTGCGCCTGACACGGGAGAGGATAAGACGTCTAGAGACAGCAGAAAGATTGGATGGAGAATTGAAAGCGGCAAAGACAAAAATGGGGAAGATCAGGGAAGAGAACGAGATAGGAACCAAACTTTACACCTTGACTCATAGTGTAGAGTCCCTATTGACTGCACAAAGAGAGCAAATGAAACACCTTCGCAGCCATGATATTGCCTTAGAATCCACGCGAGCCAGATTCAAAGATTTCGCGCAAGATATGATGAAATATATTGTGGACCAGATCCACCTTGCGATCAGTAGCATGGAAAAGTTCTGCACGGGCGCCATAAAAGGCATCAAGCTAGTGGCTTCCAAGGAAGAGGAGCCTGCCCCACGCCATGAGAAGGTCGAAGTCCATTTCCCTGAGCCCTTTAGTGGGAAGAAGGGGGAGGACTTTGACAATTGGGAAGCTAACATGAACTCTTATCTGTACTTACAGGGCGTAGCACCAGAATATCATGTCCTAGTGGCCTTTCAGGCCCTTAGAGAGGAAACAACCAGCTTTGCAAGGTCGCTTGCACGCGTAGCATGCTGTGAAAATGACATGGTGCAGTATTCTAGGATAACTCCCCTCTCCAAAATCCATAAGTCTCTTAGGAAACAATTTTCAGATGTCACTGGGGGGCTTAAAGCCTCTGACAAATTACAGATGATCCACACACGTCAGTGGAAGAGTGTACATGCCCTTAAGTCCGCTATGGATGAGCTGATTGTTGTGCCCGGGCGTGGGGTAACTGACGCACAGCTAGTTCAACTCTACTACCGCGCATTGCCCGAGCATTTGCAAGGGCACTTCTTCACCCGAAAGCAGCAGCCAGACATCACTTATGATGTACTTAATAGAGAGGTTGTTTCATTTGTCGCTCAAGCTTCACCAATTACCACAGTCTGGCTCAAAGATCTGACAAAAGGAAAAATGTGCAAGGAACGCACCATCTCCGACCAGGTCAAGGCCAAGGATAGTCTAATTCTAACAATGGAAGAAGGTGGTGCCGATGAAGTTCCCTACTCATACATTGAGTGGGGACTAGAAGAAGAAGACAATGGGGTAGAGTAGGGGAGAACCTATGTTGTTGTCGCAGTCGGAGGGAGGCCGCAAGGAAGAGGGCCTGGCCAAAATGGTCGGGCCCTAGGTGGCTGAGGACAGGGCCGCCAGGGGTTGGAACCGCCAAGCGGGAGGAAGGGGTCAAGGTCCCCCGTCTAGCCATTCGCGTCCGAGTCGGTCACCTCCCAGACAAGGAAGGTGGCACCCAGGTCTGCCTGAGGGTCAACCTTGGGAGGATTTGGGAATTGAGAAGAGTGTGTGGCAGGGTCGTATAGACAAGTTCCAATGTGTGTTCTGCGGGGATCCCGGTCACATCATCAAATTTTGTCCTAAGTATAGGAGTCGCGCTGCTTCTAGGGCAGCAAAAGACAACCACCGGTAGGGGTTGCAACAGCCCGTACCCCAGGAGTATGTGGATCTGAGCATAAGTACAAGATAGAGTCTCCCACTCCACATATCTCCATGGCAGAGGTTGCTGGCCAGCATCTCGTAAGTTGTCCAGAGACTGCTTGTATCCGAGTCTCTCTAGACGCTTCCCTCACAGGCTTAGCTGAAGAATTGAAGGAGAGGAGGCAAGCCTAGGACAAGATGAAGAACGATGGGAAAGGACAATTAATCCTCGCAGACGTAGAAATCTTTAAAGCTAGAACAGGGACCCTTATAGATAGTGGGGCCACCAGGAGTTATGTTAGTCGCAAGGCGCTGAAAAAGTTGAAGCTTAGTTTGAAAGTCCAACAACTAAGCGAACTTGTAGTCAGCATCCTCGCAGACAACAGTAGGATGTGTGTCGAGGAATACATCAAAGGAGTCCAAACATTTTTTCCGCCTAGAGAAAGAAGGGAAGGTAGAAAGGGTCCTTCATTCCTTGACTCTTATCGTGGAAGAGAATCTCCCGTTATATATAGTTTTGGGCACGGATTGGGGAGAGGCAGCAGGAGCCACTTTGCACCTTAGAGAACACGAGTACAAGCTTCCTAGTCTGTCAGGCGAAGTTAAGCAAGTCCGCCTGTACCATGAGTCCGAGGTAGACAATTCCCTTGCACATTGCTGCCTCAGCGCTCCTGCATTCGCCAGATTTGTGTGCAAGGAGCAGCTTGAAGAGCAGGTGTTCGTAGCCTACATTAGGCCGATTTCTGACAAGCCAAAGGAAGAGGAGAAGATTCATCCCGTTATTGTCAGTCTGCTGGAGGAGTATAAGGACTTATCTGAAGCACATGCAATAGTAGTGCCAAGACCGATCCAGCACCGCATCGAGATAGAGCCTGGCAGTAGAACGCCCAAAGGGGCAGTCTACAGGATGTCTCCCAAAGAACTGGAAGAGCTTCGTAAGCAGTTGGACGAGCTGTTAGAAAAGGGATGGATCAAGCCCAGTTCATCTCCTTTTGGCGCACTTGTTCGGTTCGTCCCAAAGAAAGAGGGAGAGTTACGTATGTGTATTGACTACAAGGGCCTGAATGCCATAACTATAATGAATGCAGAGCCACTCGCCAGGACAGATGATCTCTTAGACCGGGTGCAGGGTTGCAAATACTTCATAAGGATAGATTTGAAGTTAGGTTATCATCAGATCGAAGTGCATCCTGATGACCAATATAAGACGACGTTCAGGACTAGGTATGGGCACTACGAGTTCATAGTGATGCCCTTTGGACTTACTAACGCACCGACCACTTTTCAGCGTTGTATGAATGATTTGTTCAGGTCGTGGTTAGATAGGTTTGTAGTAGTGTACTTAGATGACATTTTAGTCTTCAACAAGACCGTCGAGGAACATGAGGGCCATCTCAAGCAGATATTGGAGAAGCTACGAGAATCTAACTTCAAGATCAATGCAAAGAAGTGCGAATGGGCTAAGCTGAAGTCCTCTTCTTAGATCATGTACTGGACGGAGACAATATCCGGCCTAAGGACAACAAGATAACGTTTATTCGAGATTGGCCAACTCCTCGCACCTTGACAGAGTTGCGATCATTGAGTAACTACTACAAAAAGTTCGTCAGGAATTTCTCTATGATAGTCGCTCCCCTGCGCAAACTACTAAAGAAAGAAGCTATCTGGCAGTGGGACCAAGATTGCATGCCGACCCTCAAGAAATTGAAAAAGGCCTTGATAGAGTATCCTGTCCTCAAAGTCGTCGATCTGTCATTGCCATTTATCATCACTAAAGACGCTAATCAGTATGGCATAGGTGTCGTGTTACAGCGCGATGACGACAATGGTTACAAACCCGTAGAGTTCATGTCATCTAGGCTGCCCTCAAAAAAGGTTGCAACATCGACGTACGAGAGGGAACTCTACGCTCTCAGGCAGGCCCTAAGCCACTAGAGGCACTACCTGCTTGGGAGGCACTTCAAAGTGTATTCGAACCACGAAACTCTAGATGGTTAAAGACACGGGCCAAGATGACGCCCAAGTCGACTACGTGGGCTGTTGATATAGATCAGTTTGACTTTGAATTGAAGCCCATTAAAGGAAAGTAAAATGCGGTAACCGATGCTTTGAGTAGGAGGGCTGATTACTTCGACGCGATAGTGCACTATCTAGACGTAGGGGCGGATCTGCAGCAGAAAGTGAGAAACGCCTATGATAAGAATCCGATTTATAGCGAACTGCTGAAACGAGTAAAAGAAACCCCAAATAGCGAGCCGCACTATCGAACCACAAACGGGCTGCTGTTTGAGAATACCAATGTAGTCGACAAACTGTGCATCCCTAACATCCAGGAGATCCATAGTTCGATCTTAGGAGAATGTCATGGTGCGGAAGGACACTTTGGTTGGCAAATTCATTGGCCAACCTCATGATGTCGTATACATGGTCGGGCGTGAAAGCGGACTGCATAGAGTATGTACGCAGTTGCAAAGTCTGTCAGCGTAATAACTCAACAACTAGAGCACCTCGTGACCTACGCAGACCTTTGCCTATCCCGTTAGGACCCGGAGAGCCAGTCTCCATTGACTTCATGAATACTGCGGTCACGAGTAGGTACGACAAAAGTCAAGTTATGGTCATAGTAGATCGATTTAGTAAATACGCAGTCTTCGTACCCTTGACTTCAGAGGCACGTACCGACTTAGTAATAGGAAAGTTCTTTGACTTCTGGGTAAGTGAGCATGGTATACCGTTGTCCATAGTTAGTGATAGGGACAAGCAGCTTACCATCCAGAATTGGCAGGAGCTTATGAGAGTATACAGATCTAAGCTCTTAATGTCAGTAGGCCGTCATCCAGAGACAAACGGTCAAACAGAACAAATGAATAAGATCATGCAACAGCTACTCTGAAGGTATATTAGACCAAATCAGGTGAACCGAGACGAGATGCTCCCCAAAGTAGCTAGCGCCTATAACAATAGTGTTCATCTAGCTACCTGTCGAACTCCCAACGAGCTACATAAGTCCTTTAGGCCAAGGAGACCGTTTGAAGGACTGAAGCGGGATCCGATCCAAAGACTACCGCCCAACACCAGAGACTTTGAACTGCAGCACGAGAAGGAAGTCGCTAGGGTGATTGACAATTTGAGAAAGGCCTAACACCATATGATCGAGCAAGCTAATAAGCATCGTCGATCCTCGCAATTCGAAGTAGGCTACTTAGTCTGGGTAAAATCTAAAGAGTTCGCACCAGAGAACATCTCGCAGAAGCTCTTACCTACGTACTGAGGACCGTGGCTTGTCCTAGAAGTCAAAGGAGGAGAGGACGGACCAGCGTACACAATAGAGATACCATCGCATCTCCACACGTACCCAATATTCCATGCGTCAAAGTTATTGCCATGGACCACCACTAACAAGTTTCCTTCGCGAAGGGAAATGATTCCACCAGACATGGATGGTGCATACGGCATAGACCGCATAGCCGAAGAGGACGTGTTTAGAACATGAAATCGAGGTCGTCCCAAAAACAATATAAAGTCAGATTCGCATACCAGGAAGCAGAGAGGACGACATGTGGTTTACTAGGACAAAGCTTTTAAAATCCGTTCCCGACATAGTATACGCTTACAAAAGGGCAAGAAAGGGTAAAGTTCCTATCTTGAGTTAGAGTGTTCTCGGAGGACCTCGAATTTAGGATGGCGGGAGTGAAATGGTTTCATCCAGTTGACCCAGCATTTGCAGACACTGAGATTCGACCCCTAGACCTGTGCCTAAACCCTGTATATTGACCCCGTGCTCTGAGTGGTTTTTGAACCCGTTACCTGTTTCTAAACTGTAGGATTAGTTAGTAGGTCAGTTTGTTAGTTGTTAGGAATTGATCCACAGACCTACGTATTAGCAGGTTAGTACGATACCGATAGGCTTAGTTAGGGTCCTTCTGGAACTCTCTACCTGTCTCTTCGTAAGTCTAAGGGTCCGTAGGTCAGTCCTAGGCCATAACCTTAACTGTAGCGAAAGGTCAAGTCTGTAGGTTCTAGAATGTCATAGGTCTGTCTGCCCCTATCCAGTCAGCAAGTACCAAGTAGGGCTACACACGTTATGGGAGGTCCCACGCATTTTGGCTCAGCAGGCCCACGCATTCTGGAGGCTTCCTGGCCCCAAGTTGTTTGAGGGGCCCAGGCTCTCACGCGGTTTGGGGCCCAAGCCCAGGCTGCTGAGATCGTCGACATCCATGTTAATTGGGCGTTCGGTAAGAAGAACGCTCCAACCACTGACGGGAATACTGACCTACCTGAAACTTCCGAAGATCTGGTTGCGCCAGATGATCAGGATGACAGCAACAAGGCTGACGAGATCGATGAAGATGATGCCGCTATTGGTTGTTAGGACTGGCCACCGAGCGTAGAAGAACTTCGTGAACTCACTCTGGCTTGTAGAGATGTACGTGAATGTCGAAGCCTTCAACGTGATGGTAAGATCGACGGAGTGTTTAGGTTGGTGGTCATTTTTCTGATCCTGTTACGACAGATTCCCTGGTGTAGTAAACTTATCCCGTATCTTCATTATTTATTCTCGATAGGTTATGATTTCACTGCTTGTCTTGGTCCTCTGGTTTACGTCTTGGTCTCTCCCTAGTGTAAACATACGTATGTTGGGTGCTCGTCTCGGATGCTGAAATGTAGATGGAATGAGCATGTATACCGTGCTGATGGGTTGCTTAACAAAGATATTAGGAACCATCGGTTGTATCGATGGTTGCGTCGTGGGAAGGTTGGCATTACGTAGCGATCCCTATTGCGGTAACTTGTCTGGGGCAACTGTTGGAAATAGAATCCTTCTTTATCCGATCTTTTAATCCGTTTCTTAATTTTATTTATGTACAAGGGAGACGACGTGAGAGGAGAAAGAAGAGGTTGGGAAAAAGTGAGAGGAAACGACGTGGAGAATTTCCTCGGAAATCTAGTGTAGCGCCTAAGTCTTTCGTTCTTTTTTAATATGATACGGGAGACCAATCTGTCTGTCTTCGCCATATACTCGACCACTGTTTTGACAAACATGTTACGACTGTGAAGGTCAAGTGCTCAGGAGGTGAGGTCCTGGCTGAAAACTGGAAGGTTCTTAAGAGGTGTTACGGATCATCTGTTTTGAGGTCTGGACTAAAGGTTGAGCTTCTACGACGCTGCAGGGGTTTATTGGTATCGGGGGCTGAGTTGCTCTTTGAGAAAATTTTTAGATTTTGCTCACGGTTTGATAGATTGAAGAGTGGCCTTACTAACCTTCTGAAGTGCCCCTCCGCATGCAGGAAACTTTATCGAGAGCCGCTTGATAGGCTTATATCATTGTATAATTGCATTCGGTGCTTTTCGAAAAAAAAGAGTAGAGCAAAATTGAGGGCGATTGTAGCCCGAGTGGTCAAATGCAAGTTTTCTATTAAAATTAGGATCAGGGTTACTGTTAAAATTTCGTCTGACGATTCTTTGTCCAAAAAAAGAGTTCAAGATGTGTGCCTTTCAGCTATTAGATCGTCCTCTATGAGAGATTTGTTAAAACTTAAAACAGATGGTATGTAGAAAACTATGGGTAGTATGGATTAAGAACAAATCCGTAGTAGATCTCTTGCATAACTTTCGTGCTTCCGCGCAACGGAAGGATCTTGCATGCACTTGTTAGGGGTTCGAACTGCCAAGAATCAATGGACACGTTTCTTTTCGGTTTAGTGATGTTGACTGGGTTTCGGATATTGCTAAAAATAGTAGGAATGTGTTGTCTCCTGGATTTCGTCGTGATCCTATGAAACTTAAAGGCTGCATTCTTGAGGGTCTGGGAAGTCTTCAAAACGACACAACTGTTTTCTCTCTATCTGTTGCTGACCTACGGGGTTGCTTTACTCGAGACCGTCGGCCTAGATTGTCAAGCACTGGAGAACGAGTTCACATCCTAAATTTGGCACGAAAATTGGAGAATTTAGTCGTAAGTCCGATTGACCATAATCCGGGTGACTCGTTTGTATGCTGTCCTGTTGTGTTTAGGAAAGGGATAGAGACCTTATTTACTGAGAACAAAGGGTTTGCTTTGATTCAGCAAGAAGAATCGCAGGTGATTAGGACGATTCATGAGAGATTCAAGCAGGCAGGAATGCACAGGTCTATACTGTTTAATCGGCAAGGGAGGATGGGCAAAACTTATGTGATTCCGAAACATAAAGATAGTGCTAGGTGGCGACCAATCTGTCCTTCATTCTCTGATCCACTGGTACGCCTTAGTAGAACGGTCTCCAAGTCCATTAACCAGCTGCTGTGGAAACTTCCTGAGGGATCGCACTTTAACTTGAAATGTCCCAATGACATGATCAAGAATTTGGATAACTTCAATAGCTTTATTAAGAAAGATGAAGAAGTCATTACTTCCTGCTTTGACGTGAAGGAAATGTTCACTGCCCTGCCGCACTCATCGATTTGGAAGGCAGTGGAATGGCTGGTTTGTGTATTCGAGGGAAAAGGCTTCACAGATGTCTTTGTGAAAATAAGAGGTAAAGGTAGTATGCTAGGAAAACGGAAGGAAGTTCCTGCAGGATTCCGACGTGTTAGATTCTCACTGCTAATTAAGATGGTGGCCTTTGATCTGGACAACACCTACGTGATGGCTATGGACATTCTCCTGCAGCAAAAAGTGGGAATCCCGATGGGCAAACCATCGAGTCCTGCCCTGGCTTCCCTACTATGTGCTTTCAATGAACATGAGTTTCTGAGACACTTGGGAAGTGAACGTTGGTTACTTTTCGGGATGAGACTGGTGGACAATGTGTCTGTCTTTTCGAAATTTCAGAAGGGATCTACATATGCGAGAAGGATGGCAGAAAGTAGACTTGACCTTTTTAAAGACTGTTATGATAGTAATCTGGTTTTAGAATTAACTAGTACGCACCATACGTGGGACTTTCTGGATGTGTTGTCAAAGTTTTCCAGGATCCATGTAGAATACTCTGTGCTGCTACTCATAAAAACGAGCGGTTTGTGATTAGTCACGGCGTGTTTTTCCAAAATCTGCAGGACTTTATTTCCTACACTAGTAAACAACAGAAGATGTCTGTCATTACGGCTTGTCAACATAGGGCTAGAAAACTGACGACAATGCCGGGAGCCGTTGCCTGTTTCTTGTTGACTCTGAAATTTGAGCTGCAGATCAGAGGCTTCCCTTATTCTTATTTTGACAACTGTCTTAGGAATTTCTCCGCTGTCATGAACAGCTGCTGGGCACATTGGGTACTGTGTTTTACTGGCTGGAAATGGTAGTCAGGGCTGTGACAAGGGCAAGTGTGGTAGGCTATTCTTTACTCAGTAGGGTACCACTGTTTTTTATGTAAATCTGTTTTGGTAGTATCGGGTTTGAGCACGCGACTGCCTGTTTGGTACTACTGGATTTCTGCGTAATATTGTTTTTTAGGACTAGTAGGCCTTGAACTGGTGACTTGTCACTTTCGAGTTTATTCGCGCTAGTTTTTTGGTGTAGACCGCGTAGCTGTTTTTTGCAGATTCTTGCGATACGCAGGTATAAGTACACTTAGTATCATTAGTTCTTCATCCTGCACTAGGTACGACCCCTGACGACGCCGGAGGGGCGACCGGCAGAAACAAGGTGTTGGGTCTTCTCGCCTGACATCACTGGACCTCATGATTATCTTTCGTTAATACCTGCGCTCGGTCCTTTTCTGTATTTTTCTATCTCCTGAGTGGTGTGCTCATTGTATGCTGCTTTTCAATGTGTTCGAGTGTGAATGTTATGACTGATGTATGCTGCTGCAGGCCCAGGCGGTATGGAGCAGGACCAGGCCACCTGCGAGATCGTATAAATAAAGAGGCAGCGGCCAGTCATTCATTCATTCCCCTGTGAGCCGTGCTGCCTTGGTGACTTGTGCATGGAGGTCTGCAGGTGCCCGGAGCTGAAGTGGGCAGTGAGGAAGACGATGGCGGCCATAGGTAGGAGGACGACGACAGCGGCCATAGCCACCAAGCTGCTGGCGTCAACAGAGTGTACAGTGTGTGTGTGTGTGTGTAGAGTGGACATCTTGATACCTGCGTGCATGAGGGACAGTGAGGCTGGTGGTGGAGACAGTGGTTGGCGGCTATGCAAGTTGTACAGTTGGTTTGAACTGAGTTTTAATTGGAAGACATATCTCTGAGTTTTCTGCGTGGGTGCAAGGTGCAGTGCAAGTTCATTGTTCATTCTGAGTTGAAGAAGTTAGTTTGCCATCAGTTCGCCCATCTATGCATGTTGCAAGCAAGTTGGAGTTGCAGTCTGATTTCAGAAGGGAGGATGGAGGGAAGATGAAAGGAAAAAGAAGATGAGAATTTTGAGTTGAAGAAGTTAGTTTGCCATCAGTTTGCTCATCTATGCATGTTGCAAGCAAGTTAGAGTTGCAGTCTGATTTCAGAAGGGAGGATGGAGGGAAGATGAAAGGAAAAAGAAAGACGAGAATTTTCAGAGAGATCTGCAAGATGAAGGGAGGGAATTAGTAATAAGGGGAGAGAAAGACAATACCACGCTCCCGCTCGGCCGGGAGCAAATGAATGCCCTTCCTCCTAGTCGGGGAAGGCCTTCAATGAACCCCAGAGGGTCTTCTCCATCACTTCACGACAACATGGTCGCCCAATCAAACGCTCAAGAGGATGATGATGATCTGGATTGAAGATGAAGGTGGTATCCATGGTCATGATGATGATACATTGTTGATAATGATGATGGAGACAAGATTTAGTCGGGGAACTGCAGTGATGACTGACGGAAATAAGAATCTGGTCAATCCCTTCAGACTGCTGATGATGATGCCGCGTGATGGCTGCGCGGCGAAGTTTGATTCACGTTGCATATTTGGTGGGTGGACAATCCAACACTTGGTGCCTGAATCAATCTCACTTTGACTGCTGATGATGATGCCGCGTGATGGCTGCGCGGCGACGTTTGATTCAGGTTGCGTATTGGGGGGTGGACAATCCAACACTTGGTGAATTCCGCTGCACAATGGTAGGAAGAGCCAGCATTGAAGGATCAAAAAGCAACGTTGCGATGGACTTTTGGCTGGCACTGGAAGCCGATTGGACGCCTCTAGCTTGAAGTCCTGAGAGCTAGAGGGTCGATAGGAAAAATCGTCGGCGCATTCTCGTGAGCAGGTGCACCGTGTCGACGCAAGTTCCAACTGACAATGTTTTCCGCTTGGTTGCGGCTGTCGGGCGCAGAGGTACCTTAGATGGGGTCGGATCGGAGGGGAAGACGCGCACTCGATGACTCGGGGGCAGCGTGGGGGAAAGGGCAGTTGGAAACAGAAAGCGAGGAAAACCGGAGGACCGCGGGATAGAGAGGGCGGGAAGAATCGGAAGCGGGATGGGATATGGGGGGATCGAAGTAGGAGGAAGGAGATCGGAATGGCAGTGGGGAACGGAAGCCGGCTGCCGAAAGGATTGAGAGGCGCTCCGAGATGACAGCGAAGGGAGTGATTAGGGAGGGAAGGATCGCGGGGTAAACAACGGGAGAGCAGCGATCAGCGAGGGAAGACACGCGTTCACATGCACGGTAGTGGGACGGGCACCGATGGGGGGGTCAGGATGGAAGAAGCGGTTAGGGAGCCGGAGTGGAAGCGGGGGAGACGACTGGAATTGAGAGGGGAAAAGGAGGGGATGTACGATCACACGTGAGAAGGGGAAAGCGGGGTGAAGTAGGCTGACGTGGCAAGGGGTGAGAAGTCGGGATCGGGGGAAGGGGTTAGGGCGCAGTGGGAAGAGAGGCGGACGGAGGAGAAGAATAGGCGCCGGGGTGGCCCAATCGAGCAGGTTTGATCTGGGGAAGGGATGGGGAAATAGTGACGGAGGGAGCCGTACACGTGCGCGCGGTAAAACGGGGAGTAGGGGGGGTGGGGGGCCGAGCGGTCCAGAAGGAGGGAGGAACGTGAGCAGGAGATCACGCGGCGGGAAAGGGAGCGCGATCGGGCGGTTGGAAGATGGGACGGGAATCAGAGGAAGAGAAGTGCAGCCAGGGAGGATCGGGAGTTGCCGGGTCGCGGGGGGAAGGAGCGTCAGGTAATCGATTGGCGGGCGCAGGGGTGAATTCAGGAGGGTGGGATAGAATTCGGGAGTGAGAAAGCTACGAATTCGGGGCCCAGCTGGGAAGCGATAGCGGGCGGCGCCGGTGGAAGGAGAATGGCGACTGTGAAATGCACCTGCCTGGTACGCGGGCTTGGTGCATCACACCCAACAATGCTTATTGCGCGTTGATGTACACCAGATGCACGCGCGACTGCAAGGTACCTTGGCGATGAAGGCCAGGTGTGATCAAAGAAGAATTGAATTGAATTGAATACAGCGAGGCCAATCGCTATGCCTCCATGTCTCAATGAAGACCATTGAAGCACCTACGCACGCGCACGTTCCCGAGGCGTTTCGCCTGGCTGCCCACCAGAACTTATGAAGGGGCCTCCCACTCTCCCGCATCCACCGTAGCATTTCCGGCCTTGCCCTCCTAAGATATAGGGCCTCATTCCACTACCCTCCACTTGAAAAAATCTCAAGGGCGGCACCGTTCCAGTACGCCCTTGAGATGTGCTAATCGCTATTGGAAAGTGATTAAGCTTCCCGCCTCAACAAAAATCCCGCTCTGAAACTTGCCCAGGCAACTTTGGCCAATTTTCAAGTCACCTCCCAGAGGTGACTTCAGTTTTCTTGGAAAAGGCGCCAACATGCGCCGCCAGGCAGCAGTTCAGCCCCCCCGTCCGGTCCTTTTCTTTCTTTTTTTTTGCCAATCGCGGTTGTCCTGGCCCAGCGATGGACCTGGGTTGTGAAAATTCCCTGACGAACAGGGGCGCACATTTTCCCGCTCCCAACTGCAGGTTGTAGTGGAATGCCGACGATCTCTAGTATTTTTTTATTACGTTTTGGCTCAAGGGCGCCCATAGGGCTGCCCTTGAGATTTTTTTCAAGTCGAGGGTAGTGGAACGAGGCCCATAGCCTGTGCGTGCGCTTACCTGGCCCGCTTGTAACTGACCTGGTGTGCACTTCCCCACGCCCCTTTTTCCCGCCTCCTCACGTGTGCGCCTTGCCCGCATCAAGTTTTCGAATAGCACGTGGTCGGCGGTAGGGGCCTGCGATGTGACTCAGGCTTTTTGCCTTAGTCTCCCGCTGTTACGGGCCGGCCTTCTGCACTATGTACTTCCCAGTCTGGCGGCCCACCCTTTTTTCGTGTCTCCCATCTAGTCCTTACCTACGTCTGGTTTCCTACGGTACGGGCGCACTTCACTATTTCCCAGTACTCAGCCCATCGCTCCTGCCATCTGTCCAGTTGTAACAACCTACTGCTACTGCCACTGCCTAAGTCCGATCCCTCCTGATTGTTTCTATTGGTCAGCGCGGTTCACCTCACCCGGGTTCAGGATTCTCCCTTACTGCTTAGTGTACACCCCATATTGTCGGGGCCCTGCTACTTCCCTTCCTACTTACGGAGCTAACTTGTGAAGATCTCCTCCAAGTCGCTCTCTCAAAATGGATGCTGGTGCTGATGGGGAGGAGCAGCAGCCCGCCACGAGACTGTCTTGGGAGTCTTCACGCAGTCAGCAGCCCTGCAGATGCAACACGGATAGACCAAGTCGCAGATGGCACGGTAGCCACCTGGCACATGGCACGGGCGCGGCGCATGGATTGGGTCAGAGGGAGCAGGTTGGAGGTCGTTGTGGGGAGGGTGATGTCTTTTGTCTGTTGGACTGCCGAAGCCCGGGGCGACAGTGTCTGTAACCCACTGCGGCCTCTTCAGGGGTCCTTGACAGTCCAGCAGTCCAGCAGGGCACAGTTCCACTAGCGCACGAGTCGCCGCCTATTCCAACCTGTGCGACAAAGGAAGAAAAAAAAAACATGGCCACGTCACATTTCCCAAGATGGGGACCAGGGTGACATTTGAAAGTGTTGCTTACCACCCCGCCAATGCTGAATGTGGACAGAGTGGTAGGTGACGATTGCACTCTCACGTACCACCCCGAGGGAGTACCTTAGTGTGCATGACTGGACTCCCTTCTCTGACGACTGCCATGGGAGATCCCACTACTGATGTATGTTGATTAGTGTCTAAGGTGTGTGACTGTCAGGCATCGTAGCCTGTTTTTGTGAATTAAGCCCGGGAAGAGGATGTTTTCTTTTGCTCTCCCATAGGTAGGTTTTTCTTTTTTTTTGTTGTTGGGGTCCTGTGGCTGTCCCAAACGTGCGTGAAATCACAACCAAGTTTTTTGGTTCGTGAAATCACACACGTTCAAAGAGGAATGGCTTCATCGCTGGAAATTGATTGTGGTTGGGAAGGTGTTTGGGAGGCTCACCTACAGCAAATTGTGTATGGAGTTACTCTTGCCCTCCTTTGCCAAAGCGAATTTCTGTGAAGCTTCAGACCATTGTCAATGAATATGATCTGTGTGCTCACTCACATGCAGTCGTCTTGACTGGCACAGCCATGGTCAGTGAATCATACCCTGACATCTGACACCCCGCCTGGCGCAGACACCATTTGTGAGAAGCGCTCTTTCTTTTCTTTTTTAGCAGTTTTTTCTTCATTTGTTTGGTCATGAAATGTTTTTTGATCCAGCGGCCTAACTCGGTTGGTAAGGCACGCAAGTGGCATTCAGGAGGTCGTGGGTTCAATCCCCATTGGCCTCATGTACCTTCCTGGGCATGATTGGTGCCCGCCACCTAGAGATAGACCACTGGATCCCCCGATCGGCATTGAGCAGAGTCTGCTGATGTTCGTAGGGGAGGGGACCTGAGGGGAGGCACAGGGATTGGTCCTGTTGGCATGGTCACTGATGCTACTGGCTGTCCCCTACCCAGTATCGCCCACCTGCAGGTCGGGAGCAGCCCCCGCATGATCTCTCGTGAACACGGTTCTGGCTGCTACAGGGTTCCTCGTATGCCTACAATTAGGAGTAGTGGTAGGTAG
>BFEA01000916.1:73391-85871 GCA_003427395.1 Chara braunii | reverse complement strand
CAGATACTGTACACAGGTAAGCTGAGGTCAAGGGATCGACCCCTGGGATCTGCATCGGCTACTGCCAAAGGTGAAAACTGTTTCAATGGCGTGAAGCGCCCGACAAAGATCCCTGGCCGATCAACTGTATCACCCGGCAACTTGTTTGCACACACACATAACACACTCTGGTTCACCCTGGATGTCCCGCACACACTCACTCTCACACATATATACACACACACAAACCTTCTAATGGGCAGCTATGTGTGCCATCTATCTCCTACTACTAACTATTGGCTATGGCTGTGTCTTCCTCCTGCGAGGATTCGGTCCTCGGCAGGCCTAAGGGGCCCCTGTTGCATCTGTGCCCGCCCTAAGTGAAGGCGGGCCTAACAAATCACGAGAGGCCTCGGCTGTCAATTTCGTATTGGGGGTCCAGGTAGTTGTGATGCGCCAGTTGGTTGAAGGGAAACACAGGCCGAACAACAAAGATATTCCACGGCCTTCTGGGCTTTTCCAGGAATGCAGGCCCTGGGCGAGAATCGCAGCCTCATACACTGACAGTTGAGAGGCCCAACCGAAAAAGGCCCAGTGGCTGCAACACAAGCGCAGCATCCATGGGCCTACCGGAAGCTTCTGGGCCCAGCCCAGTCCAGCCAGGTTGCGAAGGCAGGAGGCTCTTTCCATATAGGAAAGAGCTCGCCACCGGCGGCCTCATTCAGGGACTCGCATGCTAGCGGCAGCGCTGCTGGAGCAAACGCTAGTGGGCTGCTGCTGGCGCCAAGGGGCAAGGTGCTAGCGCGTGCGGTCGTGCAGGGAGCAGGGTGCTGCTGAGGGCAGCGCCATAGCCCAGCCTCGATAGCTGGTTGGGCTTGGACTACAGTGAGGCGCAGGGGTGGTCTTCGGGTGTACAGGGGGAGGACGTGGGTGTAAGACGAGGGAGAGGGAGAAGGATGATGATGATGATGATGTGAGGGCACATACCTGGTATTGGCGATGGTCTGCTACGAGCAACATCTTCAAGTACTTCGTGGGCTGCTGACGTCAACAGTTGCATCGTCAATTAGTAGGCAGACTGTAGCTGTATAGTGAGTAGGCTGGGCGCCGAGCGCCAAGTAGGAGATAGGGCCTGGACACTCATGTTGGTGGTGGCGAGAGCCAGTTCTCATTGACATTGGTTTTCAGTGTTACGATTCTTCATTGGTGTTATATTGGTGCACTTCTACTTTCTGGATACAATGATACTATCTGGCCTTCAATGTGATTGTGTATGCTGGTCATTGCCATCTCGCTATTGCTCATTTTCCTTGCAATTTGGTATCGGAGCTGGTTCGAAATGCGCTCATTGGTTCTTCGCAATAGCTCTTCGGTGCTTCGCATGAGGTGTGGGGAAGTGATAAGGCTTGGGCGTGGAACGTGAGGAGGCCCAGGGTCGTGTGGGCGCGCCAGGAAGCTATGTGGTGACATTAGGGGTGTACGCTGGATGATGAGAGCTCGCTGACGCGGCATTTAAGCCGAGGTGGAACTGCATTCTGTTGTTGGTTGTGCTGAGGCAAGACCGGTCATCATAAATGCACATCAGGTTGCCAATGAGAAATTTGTGGTTAGGGGCAGTATTATGAGGTACGTTGCTCTCTTCCTTATCTACCCTCTCCATTACTTCTTACCATAAGGAAGTGAGTTATGTCTTGAGAGTCCTCTCAATGTGAGGTGTCGCGAGCGCTCAACCTTGAGAGTCGACATTCTTCCTGGGCAGGAAGCTGGTGGGAGACGGGTGATGCCTCTGAAGGGCCCTGGATGAAGCACTCGGGTCACGGTCACCATGCCAACCCGCTGGGACTAGTACACGCATGCTTTGTCGCAAGTCCTTGGTTCTGCTGCTGCGCAATAGAGGTCATGCAGGGCATGCCGGCCCTTTGAACAGACGCTTACCAGACCGTCTTTAAATATTTCTGGCGGGGACTCGGTTTTGACTCTGGCTGTGATCGTCGTCCTGATTGCGACGTTAAAGTATTCCTGAGGACCGTGGGGGTTGTCCTTTAAATGCCTCTTGATCGGCCAGATCAAACCAGGTGTAAGCCTCGTTGCATGCGAGGATAAATAAGGTGCAGGGGCCTGCAGGTTCGGCGTTGGCTTGGGGCACAGGGGTGGGCCGGATTGCACACCTTCAGACACGCTGCTCAACCAGATGCTCAGGGCGTTGACACAAAAGAGACAACTCAAGAAGGATACAGGGAGAGGGGGGATCCCGGTAACTGTTCGCGGTGGCACTAATTAGATAAAACTGCCATCCAACATGCATCTCAACAAGTAGGTTATTTTTATTTTTGATTATTTAGTTGTTACGGAATTGTTAGCAACTGACAGACAACTGCAGATAGGTTAGTTCTTTTTCCTTGCTGCCTCGCAATTTGTGCAAGAGTAATCTAAGAATAGAATTGAACTTGCCTGTAGGATCTGACATTGATTGTTGGTTACTACTTGACTACTCTCTAGATTGACCGGAGTTAAATGATTGCTCATACCCGGTTGTGTGTCATGCTGAGGTAGGGTTTAGTGTGGAATCTAGTTTAGATCACACACACTGTAGCTCATGAGTGATGCAGGCAGTAGTGAGGAGGAGGAACGAGTAGTGGAAAATCTTAGAGTTACTCGTAGAACTGCACTCAATCAACCGATTACCTTCTTGGAGTTAGGCCAGGGAGAGGAAAGGCGGCTGCAAAGGGAAGCCAAGGAAAGAACAACATTAGAGAGGGCTAGGTTAGTGGCAATCAACGCTGAACGCACACTTGCAGCAGCAAGACTAGCGGACGCTAAAGTTCATGTTGAGGTTGCAATGGCTACCGCTTCTTCAGTGTAGGCCTTGTCTCAGGCCTCTTCGTCAGGTGTCAGTCAGGGTATCTCTCATAGTTTTGTTAGTCAATCTGTTCGCTCACAAGTCAGCCAGCAGATGCCACTCACACCGAAGGATTATGAGATCCTCCAAGCAGAAGAACTTCATGATGAGTTGCAGCGGCAGTTGAGAGAGGCAGCGGAGAGGAGACGGCGTGCTATTTTGAGAAAAGCTAGACTAGGGAGTAAGAGATAGGAGCTAGGCAAATTAGAAGCATTAGATGAGTCAACGCTTGATCCTGCGATGAAAGCGCTGCATAACTCGCTCGTTTGTGTGGCTGAAACGCAGGTTGTTCAGCATGAACTGTTGGCTGAACTAGTGGCAAGCCAGAGACAAATTTTGGCTGCACTGCAGGCTCCTCGTCCTATGATGAGGTAGCCTCGGTATGCTGTAGCTCCCCCTTCGGTTGCGGGCCCATCAGGGACGTCGTCGCCAGTAGGGCCATCCTTCTCTCCTATGTTTGACATTCCTCCTTCTAGTAGTCAACCAGTAGTTAGTGGTCTTGCTCTTAGAAATTATACCGTACCATCTACGACAATGGTTACTATAGTCCCATTGTCAAGTCAGACCCATGTTAGTGTGCAGCAACCTGTTACAGTGGCTATGCAGCCACGTCAGCAATCTCCTGGGCCAGTGCAGCCTATGCAGTGGATGCCAAAGATCCCATTGCTGAGTCCTAAACCTTTTTCTGGGCATAGCAAAAAGGATGAGGATTTGGACACCTGGGTGAGAACAGTGCCCACATATGTGAGGCACAAGCTCACCAGGCCGGAGCAAGAAGTTGTAGTGGCTGCCTTCTTTCTAGAGGGGTCTGTAGCCCGCTGGTTGAATGGCCTAGTGCAGCAACAGGGCTACGGTCAGAACTTCGATGCCTGGGCCCAGTCCCAGACATTGGAAGACTTCGTACGGTCCGTGTATAATAGGTGGCATGACCCTCAAGGGGCTCAAAAGGCCATAGACGCGATCAACAATCTTTGAGCTAGAAGGTACAAGAATGTGCGCGAGATATCGTAGAACGTCTGCCCGTGGTACCTGGTGTGCGCTACGACCAGCAGGTTCTCCTTACGGATTACCTGAGATGTCTGCCTTCAAAAGTAAGAACTAAACTGGTAGATGAGGCCTATGTCGACCAGCACAACTTCGCTTCTTTCAACAAGAAGGCCTTAGATATAGAGGCAAAGCTTGGGTCCGCGCATCAGGGTCCAATAGATGGTAGGAAGAAGAAGTTTCCCATGACTGGAAGAAGAAGGGTCAGTTAATGTTCATTGACCATGATGGTCAGACGACGGAAATTGACGATTTCTCAGATCTTGGGGAGGAGACAGAGCATGATGGGGCCAATGGAACTTCGGATGGGGGAGTCGTGACACCTATCAAGGAAAAGGCTAGGGGGACCGGGAAGAAGAAGGTAGTACGGTCTATGGGTAAGGGAGACCAAGGAACACCCGCATGGGTAAAACATGGTTTAGAATATGAGGTATGGAGAGACTGAGTTGCTAGGGGTACGTGCATGAACTATGGCCACACTTCCAGAACGTGCCGAGGCAAGAAAGTCCTAACGAGGGTAGCCTCTCCAACGGTGGTGAGACTATCTTCGAACCTTGGCCGTGCTTTTGCGAGCACTTCACAGGGAAACACCTCGGGCCAGTAGGAGTTTTAGCCACTCTTACTCGTGCTGAAATGGTAACATTGCCTTCTCCACTTCAGGCGTTGGCCAGGGCTAGTGACCCACGTATTGCCCCACAGACACATTCAGACCCACCGACGCTCTGTTCGAGAGATGTGTCTGAGTCTCTAGAGGAGTTAGAGACTGAGTGGCCAAGGAAGGACCCAGAGACTCTTGGGCGATGATTAGTAGAGGTCCAAAGGGTGAACACTTCGTGGGAGAGGTTGATGTTGGTGGCTGTAAAGTGGGCGCCTTCGCAGACATAAGCTCTGCACGAAACTTCATCAGTTGTGCTTGTGTGGATAGACTGCGCTTAGGGGACCAAGTGCAACGGCTTTCTGAACTGTAGTTTCTACGGCTAGCCAACAAGCACCAAATGATTGTTAAAGACTATGTCAAGGACATAGCCCGTGCCTTCTCTTATGGAGGAGGGGAAGTGAGACACAAAATCTCATTCCTCGTTAGCGACAAACTTCCCTTCGATATGCTACGAGGCATGTACTACCTCGAGGTCGCTCAACCTCAGTTTGATTGGGATAGGAAGGTATTGATACACAAGCTGCCAAACGGTAGGACCGTTGGACTGCAGCCTAGTGGAAAACTACGGGTGCATGTGTGCCTCCTCTTTCTATAACTACTATAAACAGAATCACGAGGACGACATGTATCTAGTCTTTGTCTCTGAGAAAGGGGAGGCCGTTAAAACACCCCTTGAGATAGAATCAGTCGTTGCGCAATATTCCGACCTTTTTGAGCAGCCCACAGGCGTGGTAGAAAGGGAGGTGGTCCATGTGATAGAGGTTGTCCCAGGTAGCAAGGTGCCTAGACGAATCTATCGGATGTCTCCTGCGGAGTTGGATGAGCTCCGCCGCGAGCTCAAGGAGCTCACAGAAAAGGGATAGATTCGGCCTAGTACCTCCCCTTATGGTGCGCCAGTCTTATTTGTTCTTAAGAAGGGAGGTACAACGAGTATGTGCATTCACTATAGGGGCCTCAATGCCATCACTGTTAAAAACACAGAGCCCCTACCCCGCATCGACGACCTATTGGATAGAGTGCAGGGATGCCGGTACTTCACAAAGATAGATCTGAAGTCCGGATACCATCAAATTGCCATTAGACCTTAGGACCAACACAAAACCGCATTTCAGACCAGGTACGGTCTGTACGAGTTTGTGGCGATGCCCTTTGGCCTATGCAATGCACCTGGTACATTCCAACACGCAACGAAAAAGATATTTCATGAGTACTTAGACAAGTTTATCGTTGTGTACCTTGACGATATTCTTATCTTTAGTAGGACTGTAGAGGAGTGTAGCGGACCTCTGGTTGGCCTGTGAGACCAGCCCCTTGGCCTGTTCTCACAGGCATGTGTTGTATTTGGGGTAGTCCTGTCCAGGCCGGTACCTTTGTCGGTACCAGCTAGTCCAGTCCAGTCCAGTCAGTCCGTTGGGGTATACCCCAACCGTTGTCTGTTTTCCGGATCATTCTGCATTCGCACAGTTTTCGAGTACGTGCGTTGAGTCTTGCGTGGGAGCTGCGCTGCCATCTCGCTCCTCCGTCATCCTCCATCTCCATTTGTATCCTAGGCGGAGCACCTCACCCGGTGGGTCCGCCATATTGGTATCGGAGCGGGATCGATCCCTGATCCCGCCCACCCACCCTGGTCATCCCGTTGTCCGGTGCTGTACTTTCCCGCTTGGGAAAGTAGTGAGGAAGATCTAACCGCCATCATTATGGGTGTCACGAAGCTGCAGCAGGCGAAAAGCAGCATTGTGTAGGGTGGTTGTAATCATTGTGGGCGGCAGCAGCGCTTGGCTGCTTTTGGCAAAGGACCGAAGCAGCAAGATCCGCCAACCCGACTGGCAGTGCTGTCAGATTTCGGCTGCGGAAATTTTGTCTATGTCGCGTGATGGTAATCACACAGTTTGCGGTGCGTGGGGTTTGAACCCGGGCGGACGGTGGCGGCGGATGTTACGGGATGGTGTGCTAATCACTGTGACAAGTGGCGCAGGTGGCCGAATCGAACGATAGCAGTTTTTTGCTCTCCCCCCCCCCCGTCGACGGGGTCCGAAGTGCAGCTGGCAGTGGGGGTAGGGTCCGTTCCGCCGTCCCGGGGCCGAGTTTCAGGGTTCCGCTGATTGGAGGTATCGTGGCGAAAGATCTCGTGCCCCCACGTTTCGGCAGGTTTGGAGGTCAGGTTGGAGCAGGGGTCGGATGAGTTTCCAGTGTTGTTTGTGGCTTGAAGACCCCCTGATCAAGGGCTGATCTACACTGGTGAGGGTCTGATCACACAACACACCCTGGCGCTGCAGTGCTGCTGTGAGGGGCTTATCAAGATCTCAGCCCCCTCCCTCCTCCAACTGGCTTGCTGCCGCGAAGGCCAAGACCCTCCTGGCCTTCGTATACCTTGTGCCCTTGGAGATACCAAGGGCCAGGTATCACTTCTCTCTTCCCTCTCTCCAATATTCTACTTTCTCTACCTCCTCTCTCTCCGCTTACTCACCCCACTCACTTCCTTCTAATCACCCTCACTACTCATACCCCTCTCCCCACCCCACCTTTTCTCCCACCGCCCACTATTCTTCTCTATTTTATTCATTTCATTTCTTTTCTTCTCCCTTCTCTCTGCCTCTTGATCCCTCTCCACCTTTCCCATCCCTTTCTCTCCCTTTCCCCCTCCCTCCTCTCCCCCAACTACAACCCTATCACTCACCCCCATCTCCCCCTTTACTCTTTTTCTCTCTCTCACCTATTTCTCTCTTTTCTCCTTCACTTTTTCATCCCCCTTCCCTCCAACTTCGAAATTTTTCTGTTTTTCTTCTTTTCATCTTTCTTTGATTTATATTTGCTACTTTTTCCAAAAAATTCAAATTATCTTATTCCCCACCCTCTTTTCTTATTTTTTGATTTATTTTATTTTCTTTTTATTTATTCCGAAAATTCGAGTTTCTTTGCGGCACCCTTAAATTTGATTGGGTGTTAGTCATTCTTGCTTCGGTACACATTTTGACCCCGTGGCGGTAACGAAGTGCTGCCAAAATTTTTCCATTTTACTTAGCCTTTCTTCTTGACGACACACTTCAACCCCATCGTGGTAACGAAATGTTGTCGAAATTTTTGAAAAATCCTACTGTAGCGGACCTCTGGTTGGCCCGTGAGACCAGCCCCTTGGCCTGTTCTCACAGGCCTGTGTTGTATTTGGGGTAGTCCAGTCCAGGCCGGTATCTCTTTCGGTACCAGCCAGTCCAGTCCAGTCCCGTCAGTCCGCTGGGATATACCCCAGCTGTTGTCTGTTTTCTGATTCATTCTACATCCGCACACTTTGGAGTACGTGTGTTGAAGTCTAGCGTGGGAGCTGCGCTGTGCCATCTCGCTCCCCCTTCTTCCTCCATCTCCATCTCTATCCCTGGCGGAGCACCACACCTGGTGGGTCCGCCACACTGGTATCAGAGCGGGAACGTTCCCCGCTCCCACCCACCACCCCGCATAGCAGGGAAAACAACAAAACCCGATAACAGGGTTTTTGGCTGTTTTTCGGGCGGATTTTGGCGAAAACGAGCAGCAGGAGAGCGACGCGTGCCATCACGAGCGCGTGCGCGCAAGCGCCAAGGCTGAGGCCGCCGCACGCACACGCGCGCCACGCGCCCATGCGGCCCCGCTGCCCCGCCCCGCCCCCCTCCCGGATTATATTATCAAAATCCGGGATTTTGTTGTTGCCCGGGTTTGAACCCGGGCAGCTGTTAGGCTTGCGCGTGCGTAGCTGCCCTTGTAACACACTTGCCATACTGTCTGTATGGCTTGGTAGCGTGGCACGCTGCTGTTGAAGAGGTGCGTGCCAGCTATTTACCTCCCCCCCCCCCCGCCGGCCAGCAGCGGCCAGCAGGGCAGCAACGGCACGGCGGGGCTGCTATTAGCTCCCCCCCCCCGTGGCTTCTGCNGGCTGCTATTAGCTCCCCCCCCCCGTGGCTTCTGCTGCCTGCGCACGTGGCTATCTGCAGTGCCACGTGGCAGCCTGCTCTGAAGACTGAAGACCCCCCTAGCTAGGGGGCTGCGCCAGATTATTTTTTTTTATACTATTTTTCTACTGCTGCAGCAACAGTTCCGCAGCAGCTCAAGATTCCCCCCCTGGTTAGGGGGCTGTATGACTGTGGCAGTAGGGTGGCTGATGAAGATCTCAGCCAACCCTAGATTATCATCATCATCTTTTTATTGTTGTGGCATCAGGCCAGCAACACCTTGAAGGCCAAGATCCTGTGGATCTTGGTAGTGCATTGCTCTTGGCCAACCAAGAGCCTGGTATTATATCTCTCCACTAACCTACTCTCCCCCAACCCCTTTTCTCTTCCCCCCTCATCATCTACTCATCCTTTCTAACTCTACCACTACCCCCCTCCTCCCACCTCCCTCTTCACTCATCCCCCACCACCTTTTTCTCTCCTCTCCTCCCCACTCACCATCTTCTACTAATCTCATCTCATCTCCCACTTCACTCCTCTCTCTCTCACCTATTTCTCTCTTCTTCATCACTCTTTCATCCCCTTTCCCTTTCTCTTTGATTTAAATCTTCTCTTTTCTCCAAAAATTCGAATTATCTTATTCCCCCCCCTCTCCCTTCTCATTTTCTGATTTATTTTATTTTTCTTTTTATTTATTCTGAAAATTCGAATTTCTTGGCGGCACCCTTAAATCTGACTAGGAGTTGGTCTTTCTTGCTTTCGGCACACATTTTGACCCCGTGGGGGTAACGAAGTGCTGCCGAAATTTTTTGTTTTTCTTTCACTTAGACTTTTTCGACACACTTCGACCCCATAGGGATAACGAAATGCTGCCAAAATTTTTGAAAAATCAGATACTTCATTTCTCTCCACCTCCTCATCCACTTATTTACTTATTTATTTATTTATTATTTATTTATTTATTTATTTATTGAAATTTTTTATTTGCGGCATTTTGAAACCTAGTGTGTTTATCTTGGTCTCTCCTTTCCCTTGGCATATTCTTGACCCCATGGGGGGTAGGGAGATGCTGCCGAAAATTCTAAAAAAATAAATATTATTTCTCTCTTCACATTTTGTTTCCTTATTTTTTTAATTATTTTTATTATTTATTTATTTGAATTATTTCCTTATTTTTCTCCCGCCTTCCCCCCCCTATGCTTGCTATTTTATTTTCTTGATTAGGTCACCGGTACCCTACCCTAACCACTCAAACTCCGGTTAGGGTTTATTTAGGGTTTTTCTAGGGTTTAGGGTTTTCCTAACCCCCCTACTTTCCCTTCTCATTCGGCCACCCTGGATCCGAGCCACCCCTCCCCTTCGCTTTCTATTGCAGACCTCCCCCTACGCCCTCCGCTCACGCGGACCTCCTCCGACCCTCTCTAGTCCGACCCGTTACCTCCCCATGGCCGACGGCGTGTCACAAGCCACCGAGGCGGTGACGACCTCGGCATCGGGGTCCACACCCGTGCCGACGGGTCAGGGCCACCAACCCCAGGGGGATCTGCACACCCTCATCACCTCCCTCCTTCCGCCCTTACAGGCGCAAATGGCAACTCTTGTCGCTGGCCTACGACAACTCCAGGACGCTGGTCGTCCTTCCTCTCCCCACTCTCTCTCTTATCCTGGCTCCCAGTCCGGGTCCCCCGTCCTCCGACATGGTGGCCACGACGGAGCTTCCTCCTCTGCCGCCCCCAACCCAACCATCCTGGTGACCGTCCACGCTCCTAGCACGACGGCCTCCACGGGCCAGGCCCTCCGTCACTCTACGGGCGCACCCGCCCAGATTCCGGTCACTACAGCCACGAGACCACACTCGTGCCGACAGATCAGGGCCACCAACCCCAGGGGGATCTGCACACCCTCATCACCTCCCTCCTTCCGCCCTTACAGGCGCAAATGGCGACTCTTGCCGCTGGCCTACGACAACTCTAGGACGCTGGTCGTCCTTCCTCTCCCCACTCTCTCTCTTCTCCTGGCTCCTAGTCCGGGTCCCCCGTCCTCCGACATGGTGGCCATGGCGGAGCTTCCTCCTCTGCCGCCCCCAACCCGACCATCCTGGTGACCGTCCACGCTCCTAGCACGACGGCCGCCACGGGCCAGGCCCTCCGTCACTCTACGGGCGCACCCGCCCAGATTCCGGTCACTACAACCACGGGACCACAACCCGCTACCATGGTCTCAGCTTTTCCGGGTGCCCCGCTTCTCCCTCCCCTTCGAACGACCGCAGCGCCACCTGGCTCTCCCCCCTCTGGGGTGCCCCGCGCCGCTTGTGCATCCACTTCCTCCACTCTTCCCCCTGCTACCCCTCGCACGACCTACGTTCGAGGTCTCGAGGACGAGATTGCCCAGCTCCGGGCCAACCTCGCCCTCTTACGCCTTCAACCACCCCCACCCTCACAGGTGGCCACGCCTTCGGGCGCACCCCCTTCTTCCTCTACCCTTCCTCCCATGCAGGCTCGCTTCCCTTGCCCTGCACCCTATCCAACCCCATCCTACCTTCTTGCTGCCAAAACGGTGGTGCACCACTCGTTCGCTTGGCGGACATTGCCTTGTACGACGGTACATGGATATGCGTGTCTCCGTGGCTGCAGTCTACCACCCACACGCTCCAGCTCATGGGCGCCCCACCCGACACGTGGGTGGGTCACCTCTCCACGCGCCTGCGTGGCGGTCCTTTCGAGGCCTGGGAGAATTTCTACTCGCACTCCCTTCGTGAGGGTCGGACCCCGACCTTCATGGATTTCCAAGCGTTCCTCGAGGATCGCTTCGGAGCCCGACATGACGTTGTCGCGCCCCCACTGCTTCAAGGGTCTGGTTAGATGTTCTTCCCCGGACCGAGCTCAGTGGGTTGGTGGACTGGCAGGCTGTGACGCAAGATTTTGATAGGTATAGAATAAAGGTGTATTCAAAGGCAGTCTTTGTCACACTTAGTCATACAGCCGAGTAGTCAGGGTTATCCCCCCTGCCAGCGGCGACACGGCTTAGAGTGAGGCGTTCGGGTTTATTGCCTGGCACCTGACCCCGTATAAAGGTTAGATTCAAGGTCACCGGAGTCCCTATCATCCAGGAGTCCTTCAAGCTGCCTTGAGTGTAACCTGTGTATCATAAGGAGGAAAATAACATACATACATCATAGAGCAATTGACATTTACAGAATGAGAAGACCAGAAACCAGACTCTGCAAGAGCATGACCAGAGATACGAGACTGAAGAGTAGTACACAGTGTATGCAGGGAGCAGCCATCGGAGGGCTGCAGTCACTAATAAATAATAATAATGTCATGATACATCACAGTGACTAAAAAGAGCGAACCTCAATCAATGATGATAAGTGGTACCCCCTTGTGAGTAAGTGCTGCTGTCTGGGACTCCATATCTGGCACCTGCTGGTCCCCCTCGTCATTGAGAACCCGTGTGGCTATCGACTCTGGAACCACATAGCTAATATCAAGAGGCGCTGCCGGATCAATCTTGCAGCCATAGGCCATGCATCTCGCCATCTCCTCGGCTGCAACGCTCCTGAGATAAAGCTCCTCCGCGAGGGTGATGTTGCCCGTAGCTCCAATCAGTATCTCAATCCGTCCTCTTCTATCAGCATAGACGTAGGAAACCTCGAGGAAACGATCTCCGTAAAGAAGCTTCCGAAAAGCCTGCATAGCAAAGTCAGCCCCGACCAAATGACTATAGCCATCTCCGAGATATGGGACTGGACCTTCCCCTCCTGGGGGACCAATAACCGTGTCGGTCCTAGGGTCGTCTGACATATAGAAGTCAGTCGCCCACGAGCAGATACCGTGCAAGAAGGTACGCAATCCTCCTCAATGTCGCTCTCCGTCGTTTCCACTCATCGGTCTCCAGCGCTCCTGCTACTGTCCAAAGAATCAGTCCCTGTGAGTGTCCCAGTCGAAGTAGTCGCCAAGATCAATGTCACTCACGCA